>JAVQJL010028755.1:0-31791 GCA_036024295.1 Nannoperca obscura
TACAGTACAAATGAATGCAGCTGTGACATGTTAGTAGTGTAACTTTGTTATGAGCAGTATGGACAGAGCCAAAATATAGTATTTACAATACAAAGCCAAGATGTACAAATTTACTTACAAGATATTAATACAATTTATATTATACACATCTTTTAAACGGGGTCATATGATTCAATTTGTGAGACATACATTTTTTACATAATCGAGTAAACACAATAAAGTATGAGATGATTACATTCTACTGGAACTTTCAGATTAAATGTACGTTTGATTTAATTATCCTTCTGCTTTAAACTGCAGAAAATAAATGTTCAAAAGTTACTGAGATGAGTATCAACACACATAAAACACACTTTTTGAATTTATACATTTGTACCATGTTGTTTATTCAGCAGGTTAAATGTAATTGTTCATCTGGAACTCTGGATGCTATCGGACGAAAACAAAAACTCAAATCAGGAAATACTTGATTATTTTCTCGATGACTCCAGGCTTTTGTTAAGTTTTAATAGCATTCATTTCATGTAAAAAATATACTGTCACAAAACAGAGAAGCACTAATTTTAGAAACGCTGATGTATGTATCTGTATGCAGCCTCTCTCTCTCGTAGTGGAGCTGTCTGATTAACACAAACTCTCAACACAAGCACAATTCAAGGAAGGATGTCCAAAGATTTTCGTGATGAATCCAGGTTTTTGTAAAGTTTTACAAGCAGTGATTAAGTGCCCAAAAAATGATCATCACAGGGCAAAGAAACACTGATATATACTGTATATCTGATAAAAAAAAGACTTGCAGCGTAGTTCTCTAACACACCGTGAATTCTTTCTGACATCTCGCTCTTGTCCTTTAAAGTTTTAACACACAAGTCATTTTAATGTCATTTAAATCTCAGAGATTTCGGTCACGTTAAATGAGCTCTGATACAAAACACTTTGGATTACTTAGATTAAGTCATTTCACTTTGTAGTTAAATCTCTATCGTATCTCATTATAGCAAATAAAGTCATTCTTTCATGCTTGTTAAGTGAAGGTCTACATAATTTACCGAACTGTATAGATCTGACTGTCGCATTATTTCACTTTAAAACACATTATTTTGTTTTCTAGAATAAATATGAATTGTCCTAACGTATATAGTATTTCACTAAAACATTAAGACTTACTGAAAATTAGTTTTTAATGTTATTACTGTAAAATAACATCCTTCTGATGGTTATTAGTTCTGTGTGTTTTGGATCTTTGATCAAACCGTTTTGATGGTGCATTACATTTCATGCAGATACAGTGGAAGCTTATGCAGCAGCATCACAGCAACCAGCTATATACTGTCCACCAGCATTACTGTTTTCAAAGGGACATCTAACACGCACACACGCACACATGCACACACACACAAACACACACACACACACACACACACACACACACTCACTCACGCAGAGAAAGGGTTAAGAGAGCCCTGAGGCCAAGTGATTTACGCAAGAATGGGCTGAATAGTTACTGTCTCTTTCTGCATGAGTGTGTGCAAATGTGTGTGTGTGTGTGTGGGCACTCAAAAACTGTATTTAAATAAAGTACTCCACTACAAAAGTGCGATACTCCTTTCTAGCCGGGGGAATTTAAGTGCTTGATGTCTTCCTTCCATCTTTTCTTACTTCATTTTTTCTTTCCTTCCCTGTGTTACACTGAAAACACACAGACACATTAACACACAGTTAAACAGATCGAATGCACAGACACATGGTACGCGCATTAAAAGCTGGAACTAATTTAACTTTCAATGTGTTTTTAAATGCATCATTTTTAACGACCCATTAATTCTATTTTTTCAGGAAACAACCACTTTATTCATTTAAGTTACACGTTTGATGCTTCTTTTGTCAAATCTAGATGTGTTCGTCAGTCACTGGAAATAAAATACAGTAAGGTGGGTTCTCCTCCATGCATGATATTTTGATAGCAGGGTATCACAACCACCATCACAAACATAAATCACCCATTTTATCATTTTTTAAAAATCCATTAATTGTTTCTTTATTTTGTCTTTAAAGGAGCTTTCTTCGTTTAACCAACAAGAGTTTATTATTGCTTAGTAAGTAGGACTCAAAATTGACCTAAAGATGTCAATCTAAGAAGGCAGGACTTTCATTGGCTTCGGTTGCAGTCTGGAAAGAGCCTGAATGCCATCTAGTGGCGGCAGCAGGAGGCCATGCAGAAACTGTGCAAACACAGCAAAGAGGATCAAAGGTCCCAAATGGAGCAACTTTCATGACACAGCACCCCCTGCAGGACGAAGCCCACACTCACTTTTTATTTTACACTATTCTTGAAACAGCCAAATATGAGATGTTGAGCTGATAGTCCAATACTCTTAGGTTTAAGCCTGCATTTATTACACAGTACTGCACACCGGCTGAAGTGATGCAGTGGAGCTTTTAGAGGAAATACTCAACTGTACAGAAATCCTGAAAATGACAAAGCAGTTAAACATCCCAAATGTTTCCCGCCCAGCTGACAGCAGGTGCATGTGCTTAGCAAACAGCAACTTTACACCACCGCCAAGAGCAAACTCGGGATGTTGGCCAACTCAATTCAAACCACTTTATTATTTTCCAGCTGCGTTTGACACGGCAACAAAAACTACAACATAAAACCAACAACACTGTTACAAAGCTACCGCAGTGATTGTTACCTTCAGCTATAACAGGTAAATAATTGTATTATGTTTATTAAAATATACATAAATAAAGATATATGGGATATATATCTGTGCAGGGAAGGATACCTGTGTGACACAGACACTGTAGTTGGTGCTCCCTTCTTATAATGTATTGTGTTTAGCATTGGTGGCTATCGCTACAGTAAATAACTACCTTTGCTCTTTTTAAATTTTTTCCAAACAACCTGGAAAATAAGTAAAATGTGTAACTTCCTGTGTGTCAAAGAGTCACGAAACAACAATATGTAATGTATAATACTACGACGCTGTATGAGCAAATACAGTATGTGTATAATCCTGTATCAGCTTTCAGGAAGTCATGCAGACATACAGGTTGGATTACGATCAAAGAGAGAGGAAAAGTACAATATATTTAAATAAATAAATAAAATCCACTCCATTCAATCTGGCTTGGTAACATGCAAACTCGTTTTATATCTGCAGCTTAAATGTATATAATAGAGTCTAATAGAGGACGGCAACACAGTGAAAATACAGTTAAGTGTTGTACTGGCTCGGGAACACATCGGGATCCTTCAGGAGGAGCTGGGAATCGTTGCTGGGGAGAGATGGACGTCTGGACTACTTTAGCCTGCTGCCATGGAGACCCGTACCCAGATGAGCGGTAGAAGAAGGATGGATGGATGTTTGGGTGGTGTACTGTATCTAATGTGCAGTATTTCCCACCACATCAACATTCAGCTGGTGAAGGAAAAACAGGGACATTGGATGGGCCTTCAGTGTGTGACTGGAGGAGCGGGGGACCATGGAGATTGACATGACACACACACACTCACTCACTCACTCACTCACTCATACACGCCTGTGTGTGTGTGTGTGTGTGCACCTTACAAAATAGTGTGAGTCTGTGTGAATGTGCAGTCTCTCAAGGTGTGCTTGTCTGCCTGTGTGTGTGTGTGTGTGTGAGGAGCTGTGGATCTCCTAATTTAGCCTCTAGAGAGCTGAGACGTCGGGGTGTCAATCTCACCGCGCTGCTTTTTTCCCCACTTAACTTTTTAACCGAGTTTCCTCCTCTTTGCAATCCTCTGTATTTATAGCTGCCAAGCCTGGAGCAGCCACGTATGTCTGTGTGTGTGTGTGTGTGTGTGTGTGTGTGTGTGTCTGCGGTATTTACCAACATTAAACTCTTTGTGCTGTGAGTGTGTGTGTGTGTGTGTGTGTGTGTGTGTATAGCTGCACAGCTGTTGATATTGTGGGGTTAGGGGTTTGGTATTTCAGTCAATTTCCACAGAGACGAAGATGAAGCGCAACGCGCGAGAGAGAGAGATAGAGAGACAGAGGAAGTGTGGAAATCGCTGGAGGAAAAAGAGAGAGCAGAGGAAGAAAGAGAAGGAGGTGAAAGGGATGAGGAGGGAGGATGGTGGTGGTGGTGGAGGGGTTTGAAGGGGGAAGAGGGATGGATGGAGGGATGAGGCAGACTTCTGGCTGGGCGAGTTGCTCTGAGACTAATTAAGGTGAGGGCAGTGGCAGAGACGAGGTAATGATGAAGAAAAGGATTTACTCCCTCCATCCCTTCGTCTAAGACACACCACCACCACCTCTCCACCCATCACTCAGCCCCTCACCTCTCTTCCTTCACCCCCCTCATCCCCTGTCCATCTCCCCCCTCACTCCTCTTGTCTTCCTGTGCTATACTTCCATTTACTGTCCTCGTTCCCTAAACCACGTTTTGGATTGAACACAACAGTGATGTGGCTGAAACAGCTCACCTGGTTACTGGAATCCAAGAAGAGCAAAACATCATGTGCATAAAGGAAAGTTGATAAGAGGTTTGATTTTCACTGTAGTGCAAACATTTGACCTGCAGGGGCAAGAACACTTGAACATTGATAAGCAGGTAGCTGTCCTGTCTACTGCCATCAACGTTTAAAAAAGGAATCGAATGTGAAGCTAACACAACACGTCTTCACACAGTTTGTCAGACAAACTCAGTCAAGTATCCTAACTTCCCACGAAGTGAGACTTGTTCGGGGAGTGACAGCATGTTAAATACTTAACAAATGATTCCAGTTAGATTGTTGGACAACATTAAAGTGTTTGTTACTGAGTGTAGAGTGTTTTCTTAGCGATCCACTTTACTCTAATATTGGATTACATGGCAGATGTGCTGGCAGTGTAGTGGTTAGTGTGCGTACCATGCATTGTGATCGCGACGTCCTGTGACCTACAGGCAAAAGGACCAAAAACGAAAAGTTTAAAGGTGAGGTCAAGTCTTTCTGAGGTCAGTCTCTGTCTTTCTTGCTTGTCTCATTCTGCAGCTCTGTCTTTACTTTGTTTCCAAGGGAGACGCAGACTGTAGGTTACACTCACATCACAGCAGAAATATGTAAAGTTCATATTGTCTTTGGTTTACTGCATGTCTTATGGGTAATTATAAAGATCACAGCACAAGTTGGTTTGAGAGGCAGCAGAGTGAAGATAATACTGCTGAGCTGCAGGTGTGAATGTATAATAAACATGCTCTGGAGCAGACCTCATCATTTGCTTCAGTAAATGTCATTGCACTTTAGCACTTTAGCACTTTTTGACCTGTAAATGTTAATTTAGGTAATTTTAAAAACACGTTGTCCACAATCTTGACATTTTTTTCAAAATAATCTTCGAGTTTAAGATGATTATTTCACTTAGTATAGAATAAAAAACGTATCTTAGAATAAGAAATATATTTAAGAGTAAATGTTAGAATAGAAATATATATTTTTAATAATTTTATTATTTGCTAAATGAGTTTAATAAACAATGTTACTTTTACTGTACTGTTTAAAAAATAAATAACTATAAAAATTCTTGATAACATTTTAAAAATCTGATTATAAACATATATTTGAGTTTTTGATCCGTTGGATTTTCCATTTATAGATCTTACACACAGTACACAGGTTAAATATTCAAGCACAACATTTAAAAGGCTTAAGAGGGAAATATTATTGCAGCACTTTAAGAAATGCAGTGATCATTGTTGTCCAGTACAACTCTTCTTGTTTCTTCCCATCATCCATCCCTCCCTCTATGGTTCACTCTCTCTCTGTCAGGCAGCTGAGCGTCTGCTCGCTCACTCCATCTGTGACTCTTCCACTGGTTTTCTCCTCCCTCCATCTTCCCGTCTCTTCCTCCTCAGGCTGTCTTTGTGTGGGCAAACAGGAAGCTACGGCAGCTTGTCATCAAGCCTCCCGTTCCAGCCCCACCAACTGTGTTCCTGTCAACCAACGACAATACATTCCTTTTCCAAACATTCACTTCCACCCACACGAATCCCTACATCTGCCTCTCACCGTGTTTTGGCCTCTTCTTCTTGTTACAAATTTGCATACAATTTGCAGAAACAGAGTCTTACCCTTCAGTGCATCTCCTGCTGTCACTCCCTGGCTGGAGCTGGAGCGATGAGGTGAAATGTCTCCTCGCTTTAGACTGTTCGCTTCAGTGACGTGAATGCACCACAAATATGTTTGAATTGTAAAACACAAACATTTACAGGTATTAAAAGGGACGGTGCTAACATCTGATAGTTATGTGAAAGGATAGGTTCAAGTTTCACA
Source organism: Nannoperca obscura (assembly GCA_036024295.1). Classification (NCBI taxonomy): domain Eukaryota; kingdom Metazoa; phylum Chordata; class Actinopteri; order Centrarchiformes; family Percichthyidae; genus Nannoperca; species Nannoperca obscura. Next base: position 6,281 of record JAVQJL010028755.1, read on the forward strand.
TTTGTCTATGTTAAAACACTACTCGCATGCGCATGTGTACACTGAAACTGTTTTTGCTTGCTGCAATCATCCCTCCTCTTCATACTGGCTAATAAAAGATACATTTCTAATGTGCTTCCTGTGGAAGAGACAAAATCCACAGTCCTTGCAAAAATGTTTTCCAAAGTTTATCTGAAGTTAATATGAGGCTGAAGCCGTCTAAGTTGGTTCCACTCTCTTCTTCTGTTGCAGTGTTTCCGTGCTGAGTTGTGGTGGAGGGACAGTAACACAAAGATGGCATTTCATACCATTTAGTTTTCCTCTCATTTGTGAAGTTTCCCTCTGTAACTTTACGCATGGTGATTTAAACATCCTCTATGCAGAGCAGCAGCTCTCCCTGGATAAATCAGTGTTTCAGATAAAATAGTAAAAACATTCCTGGAGAATGTCACTGTACTGCTGGATGTGTCACGTCACCACTCAGCGTAACAGCACTCGCTCATGAGGAGAGACAGCAAAAGATAAATAAATATATATTATAAAATATAATGTCACTTCACCACTTTAGCACTATTACCAGTTCACACAGACAACTCACTCCCTGAAGTCTACACCAAGCTCACAGAGAGGAGGTTGGGGAGTGACGAGAACAAACTTCACTCCCCAAAAAATGTATGTCTTGGAGAGGACACTCTCTTCTTATGAAATGTATGTAGCATTGATATTCAGTAAACATACAGTAGATAAATAGATATGATAGATAACTGTATGAGCACAAAGCACTACATTTTGGGAGTGACGTGTGAGCTGTTGCGCACTGGTTTGTTTAAGGATTTCCTTAATAATGTCAGATGTTAATGAGGCTGTGATGTGAACATAAAGCACGAATAATGCTGTAAAAAACCAAACTTCCTCTTTGTTTCTCTATATTTTGTGATTAAATTGAATCTATATAAGGTAAAAATAAAATAAAAGTTAAAGTTGGTTGGCTTGCTTGGTATGCAAACATGTATTTGACTTTTAAGTTAACTTACTTAATAATCAGACATAATTCATGCTATCTCTAATAAATATTATTTAAATCTTTTCAAATCTGATGTAATTATTTGTTTGTATGTCTAATGCCAGCTCAGTAAACCTTCATAAGACGTTAGGTTAGTGGGATGTTTTTTGCTTCACAATACCAGAGCACAGTGTGGCATCACTATGAGATGGCTTTTATTTCCTGGGGTTTCAATGAACATATAAATTCTCCTTGCCTCAGTATGTGCACCAATTTTCCTAAGGAAGTCAGTGAAATAACTAGACAGAAAAGAACAGCTTCTAAATAAGTGCCCCCTCTGTACTTTCACATATAATGATGGGAGAAGACAGCATGAAGATAGCATGTTTGATCACTGCACACATCAGACAAAGAAGAAAAGCACCTCAGAAGAACTTTGGTGTTGGTTTTTCTCACAGACTCTGAGAGTGTAAACCACTACAATACGCTGCACCACCAAAGTCAGTGTAAAAATGGGAAAGATTGCAGAAAATAACACAGTGGCTTTGAGCTAAAGGAAGAGACTACACAACGACTCTGGGAGATCGCAGCAACATTCAATGTCCAGTATTCAAACCATAAAAGGACAAAAAGACATAAAGGTCGACCACTAAAATTCAGCGTTGTGATGAGTGAAAATAGATGATAGTGTAAAAAAGACAATAATAAGAGGTGGTGCGTTTTGATGACACAAATACTAATACATTCAAATATTATCTATCAATAACTCAACATTAATGGCATGCATTAACCTCGATTGGAGCAATTTCAGGGAGACAAATTCAGAGGTGCATTTAAGTTGTTACTTTGGTATGATTAATATTTCTGTCTACGTACTTTAACCCTGAGAGTGGGCCGGTCATCGTAAGGTTCTAGTGGAGATCTGTAGGTTACATTATAACTGTTGTTCCCTGAGTGAAGAGACTCTCCACCTAGCTACATGTTTCCCGTACATATGGAATATGATGGTTGAGAGATACGAACCCAAAGTTTCCAAAACTTAACAAAATCTGTCAGGCTGAATTTTGGAGAAATGTATGTAAAATGATGCACAAGATATCTGAAATGTTTCTATTTAGGGGAACATTGCAGTCATTTAAAAAATGTATTCATTTATTCAGTGTAAACATCAGATTGCAGGAATGAGCTAATACAGAAAATATAAATAGATATAATAATCTCAGACAATATGGAATAAGGTTTTTTTCCAACATTAAAGCTACTGAAGGTAAAAAAGGACTAAATCTGTATGTTCTGAGAACAAATGCTCATCAGGTGATCGTATATATAGATCGTATATAAGGGAGGAGGTAACCTTTCAGGGTGTCGACCTGAGGAAGAGCCTTGGTGGATCAAAACATTGTCTGTTCAAAAAATCCTTGTAGTACATTTTCTTGCTTTTGCACCAGAATGGTTGTTCCGAAGATTCAGTCTTTCAGGACGTTTACACAACTGTGCCGAAGAATTTATGATGAGCTGAACACTTTTTTCTTTTCTTCCTATGGAAACAGGAAAAGTAGTCCCTGCTACTTTATGCGTAGGATGCCAGCAGGTCTTAAACAACTGCATGGCGTATTAACAGGTTTAACTGGTTTATAGAGAACTCTAGCAGGTTTTTAACAAGTTGAACTAAAGCTCAGGCTGAGATGGAGCAGAATGTGGCCACCAGTTTTATGGTTCTATAGATTTTCAAGGTGTAGTATATGTATACGTAACAGGTATATTTACTATTATATTTATTGAATCTTAAACACCTCAAGCTGAACTGTGTCATTGTCACTGACTAAAGAGGAGAATGGAGCTATCGACCTTATAAACTGTGCTTTTACAAGCCTGCAGGGAGTTTGTCCATCATTTTTCAGTTTGTTTGACCTGATAATAGAATTTAAATCAGTGTCTACGTAGGTGAAGCCTGAACTAGAGGAAGAAGCAGCTCTAAACCTCCAATCCCAATTCTATCAATTTAAATTCTAGAAATTTAAATGATAAGAAATAGTAAACAAACTCCCTAATCAAGGGAAACACATGCACACGAATCCTTAAAAGGACTTCAACATTCATTCGTAGACCTTCTCCTACACGTCAGCTAATCCTTATTATAATTGCAGTGCTAGTAAGGCCTTGAATAAAGTGCCAAAAGAGGGACGAGACAAAAGTAGCTCACTTAGCAAAAAAATATCCTCATTCCAAAGATGAAAAACTCAAAGAGGACAGAAGCACAAGGACACACACCTAGAAATCATGGATGGAGTTCACGTTTCAGTAACGTCAAACAACCTTTTTGTGGAAGGAGGGGTGAAAACAAGCCCTTGACAAATAGAGTTTCTGTCTGACAAAATGGCGGCACAACAACCTTTGACCCCTTTACATTTCAGCGCCTAAGAGGAGGGGCCGCGCAGCCCAGCGGGCGCTCTCATTGGACAAGGTCGTTGGACATTGGAGCCCTGTGGGGGGACGTGATTGGAGCGCGAGCTTTATGCAGAGCGCAGGATGCAGGAGAGAACAAGAGACACCAACACAGCATGAGACACATGCAGAGAGAGAAGGAGGCTGAGACGAGAGAGAGATGGATGGATGGAAGGAGGAAGGTGTGTGTGTGTGTGTGTGTGTGTGTGTGTGTGTGTGTGTTTGCAACAGAAAAGCCCGGATAGCAGTGTGTCAGGAGTGCTGTCAGTCACTCATGCATCCAGCTGGCTAATTGGCTCCTTACCCTCTCTCTCTCTTTCTCTCTCCCTCTCTTTCCCTCACTCACTCTCTCTACCTCCCTCCCTCACTTGCCCTCTCTCTCTCCCTCCATCAGGCGTTGCTCCTAACTGCGTGCCGGAGGCCAAAATGCAGATGAGCTCTGCCTCACGTCAGGGGGAGCTTCTGCTCTGCTTAATTATCTGAGAGTGAGTGTGTGTGTGTGTGTGCGTGTGTGTGTGTGTGTGTGTGTGTGTGTGTGTGTGTGTCTGTGTGTGTGAGTGCACGAGTGAGTGAGAGAGTGAGAGCGAGAGAGTTAGCTTAACAGCTTACCGGCCCACACACAAACACACACACACACACACTGTTCATGCTGCTGCTGCTGTTGCTGCTATGCTAAACAGCAAGGCATCCTGGGAATTGCAGTGACAGCTCATTTTGGTTTTTCGCAGTCTATGTATGAAAGCTGCTGAGAGACAACCCTTCCCTCCCCCCTGCCTCCCCCCTTTCCCTCTCCCCTTACAACACACAAACACACACTGACACATAGAGACACACACCGGCACAAAACCCTCTCTCTTCCCTGGTGCTCATGGGAACGGGTCCGGGGCCTGTCACTAACCCTCCCCCATCCCACCCTCCCCTCATCGCCGCGGTGACAGGGCTTGTTGACAAACGCCAGCAGTCATCAGGGCACCATGGGAAATCTTCTGCCACCATTTTGTCAGCAGAATGACAGAAGTTGTTAATGTCTCGCCTCTCGCCCTGACACGAGACGCCGGGGCTGACAGACTCTGACACGCACCACACTCACACACACACACTGATACACACTCACACACACACACTGAGATACACACTGCTGTGCGCAGCCATGCACTGACACAAATGTCACGCTCAATGCAGACACAAACACACACGTCCATGCACGCTCTCACACACTGACATGTTGCACACACACCATTCATGTCCACATTTTGTGCCCTCCATCCTTCACTCTTCCCCCCCATCTCACTCAACTAAATCAGTCAGTGTGTGTGAGTGTGTGTGTGTGTGTGTGTGTGTGTGTGTCTGTGTCTGTGTGTGTGTTGTCTGACAACTAGATGTGTATGGATGTTTAGTGTGTATGACTTGGGAGTGTTAATGAGGATATGCCTATGAGTGTGTACGGCACCTAATGAGTTGTACTCTAGTGTGTGTGTGTGTGTGTGAGAGAGAGAGAGAGAGAGAGAGAGAGAGAGAGAGAGAGAGAGAGCATGCGTGTGTGTGTGTGTGTGTGTGTGTATGTGTGTGTGAGAGAGAAAACAGTGTCTCAGATCTAGTTATGAATGCGGCGAATGCATCTGATCAATAACATTTACAATCCCGACAGGAGATCGAGGCTGGCGGACAACCCTAACTGACCGTTATGAGAACATGATGAACTCCGGACAGAGCACACACACACACACACACACACACACAGATACACATGGGCAGCTTCTCTGGACAGCCAATTACGGTTCCTCATAATCCACTTGCTCCACACAGCCCCTGCCATCCACCTTTGTACAGTCGGTGTACAACCGACAGACGTCGAGATGTATTTGTGAGTGTGTTTATGTGTGTGTGTGTGTGTGTGTGTGTGTGTTGCTGAGGATGCCAAAGTTCCCTCCAGAATCCACAAAGATACACCGTCTCAAGCACACAGGCCCCTGATCAGATCAACATTGGTAGTTTACCGCATTTCGCTGCACTGACTGCACCTGTTAGGAACTGAACAGTCGATTTAATGTCTCAGGATTTGATCGAGGCATACCTGCGGGGACGAACACTGCTGAATCTGTTGAAAAAGGAAAGAGATGTGTTTATATTGTGCTTCAAAGTGTGAATTTGAATTAGCTTGGGTGTTTCCAGAGGTGGGAAAGAAGCCGAGCAAGCAAGAAAGATCTGGCCAAACTGAGCGCACAGAGGTAACAAAATGTGACCTTGTGGTTTGGTAAAAAATTATTTGTATTACAGCAGGTTTGGAGGTTGCTTTGACATTTTACCAGACATATTTCTTTGAGCAATACAGGAAACGGCATAAATTAAACATCAAAATGTTTGTGAGGTACAAATGATAGATGATTTATGACATCGGCTCTTCAGTTCAGTTAATACAACTTTATTTATCTCTGTAAGAGCAATTGTATGCAGCAGCACCTAGACTCTTAATCACTAAACGAACAACAATCAAAGATTTTAAGTTTAAAAAAATGTGTGCATAAATAACTATAACAATATAATAATAATAACTGTACACAATCTAAAAATCTAAAAAATCTAGTGCAAGGCAACTGGAAAAGAGCACTGATGAAAAGACTATGATATCAAACTACACATTTATGTGAATAGACAACTTTTTGAGTCAGATTTTCATCATCAACCACATGAGCATTAGTCTCAGTAAAGGTACGATTGTAGTTTTATTTCTTCATGCAAGTGAATTAAGGTCAAACTCACCTTTCAACACGAGCACAACGGTAAACTTTTTTTGTTAAAGTTAATTGAATATCAGTGGCTTGCAACAACATTTTAACCTTGTGTCATCAAAGTTACACGCACATCACCTGCTGCTCACACAGAAACACATCAATTAATTTTAAAAGCTGTTCCTAAAGCGGGTTTAGTCGTTTTAAATTTGTTCTTGCGCGGCTCTGCATTGAACATTGTTCCCTTCCTGCACGTCGATGCCTATAAACTCCAACATTGCAGACATTGCAGCATTTACTGGGCCAACAGTAAGTAAACAGAACCAAATAGTTTTCTCAAAGTGCAGATACAGGATTCCTTCTTAGCCTCCAGTACATAGAGTCAACAAAAAGTTTGTCTCATTTGTGTTCATGGTACTCAAAGCTTGCCTATGATGGCCATTTGTTTGGAAGTCTCGTATAACTGCCATAACCATCTTTTCTAGTCCACTCAGACTGGAGTTCTCACTATTAGACTAACCCAACTGGTTTAATATCCACACACACACTTTAACACCGGAGCTCTGACACGTCTGCAGTATTAAAAGTTGCACTCACTCTCGCTTTAGTAAACACTGGCAGAGCTCTGTCACTTGTAAAGTAGATACCAAAACTTTTAACATCGCTCACACCCACACGCGCTCATTTTGACACTTGTACAGTAAGTAGGCTGTGTGGAAACCTGTTAAGCATCTCTCTCTCACACACACACACACACACACACAGAGAGGGAGAGAATATCTTATCAATAAATGGTACAAATCATTTGCTGTCTCATTTCAGATGACACTGAATTATTACACTAATACTGCAAAGCTTGTACAACCTGCTTTGGTTATATTGTACTCAATCATGGTCATGCCATTAAAAAAAAAAAGAACGTGTGGAGATGAACCCTGCAGATGAAACATTATACTGTAAGCCCACGATCACACAAACAGAAGGAGTTCTCTTATTAGTCATATGAGAGTATGGGGTCAGTTGTAACACAGATCAGCTGTAATGCTGCAATTTCCTCCAATCAGAAACAAGTCTGAGTGATGTCACTCAATCCTCTCATGCTCAGTTGCATGACCTGCTTGCACACATTAAAACTGAATCTGTTCATGAAGTAAAACTTTCTTTCTCTTCCTATTTTCTTGACATTCAGTGATGATTTTGTAATTAAAGGTAATTAACAAACATGATAATGAAAAGTATTTTGTTGGAATGAATGTATCTGCCAAGGAACATTTCTGTTGCGATGGGAAATGTGTCCTGTCCAGCCCTGAACTGGACTCAATGTGACCTAACTAAAATAGTACTGGGCTAATTAATGGAAAGGTTAAAAAAAGTATTATTACAGTATTACAAACAGGGACACCTCAGAGGAGAGGTGTATCCTGAGTGACTCAGGGGCCTAACATGGTCAGTTAACATGATGAACACCTTATGATACACTCAAAAGTACACTTTTTATGCTGTTTGTACATCATTAATGTTTCTAAACACTCAGCAGGACTACGGTTTAAGTTCTTATTAATAATGATTAGTTGTTACAGATATTTTGGGAACGCTGACTTTTGATTTAGAAGAATTTCATTTTTCTGTGATCTGTTTACAGCTGACCAAGCCAGTCATCATGCTAGCTAGCTGTCTGAGGCTAATGTGTTGCTAATACAACATTCCAAGTAATTGTTAATTGCATTTGGGCAAATTTTTATTATTTCACTGTTTTTATCTTTACTCTTGTGGACTATATATATATATATATATATATATATATATAGGTATTTTTACTAGACTAATTATTATGTGGTACATCCGTTTGCCTTTTTTGGCTTCCTTGTGGTCACGGTGACATTGCCAGCCAACTTGTAACCTTACTTCCACTGGCTGAGAAAAAGTTTGACACATAACTCCCTATAAAATGTTACACTTCTGTTTTTTTAATTTATTAAACAAAAGAGATATAAGGTGTTAATTAGTGTCACCTTTTCCTGTCTCTATGCTAGTGGAATCAGATTTACTGTGGCGTATGAGGGTAGCATTGATCAATTCTCATTTAGGCCTAACTATCTGCAAGAAATGAAATAAGCTCATTTCAAAACATGTGTTGTTTAAATGTTTTTCTAACAGAACATGATACTTGCATGAGCAGCAATGTAACTCGTTTTACAGTTACTGGAGTCGCTAATTCATCCAATCACTGTCACTGAATTTGTTTTGTTTAATCAAAACAGTTTTTACATTTTTCACAAAAGAGTTCAAAGGTCAACTCAAGCTCACTGCACAGGTAGCTGTGTGCACGAGGACAGGAAGTGAAGTGATATATATATTACATTTTTGATTTGGGTAAACATGTAAGATTGGGCTTCGAAGACATTAGAAGTGTATGGTTTTATTAAAAATATGACCTTTCTAGTGACTTTTATTTCCTAAACATTGTGACCCCGAACTCCCCTACAGCATATTCATCATGTGCGTCTGGCTGCATTACAGTACAGTACACTGACACGTGTTTAACATCACGCGCACACACGTATAAGCTACACACTGAGCGCGTGAGCAGGTGGAGGAAAAGCGCGAGTCAAGTGCAGCTTTCAGCAGGAGCCGCCCCGCGTGAGCCGGCTAGGACGAGATGAAAGACACCGCTGCACGCCCCCCCCCCGTACCCTCCCTGCCTCCCCGCCTCCCCGCGCGCTCGGTGAGGTAGATTTGTAGTGACAGCAGCGGGTGAATTCGCCAGTCATTCCCCATAAAAGGTTCCGTCTGATCAAAGCCCCGCTGCGGCAGGGAGGCGGCCCGCTATGTCGGCGTGTGTCTGCGTGTCTCCGGTGTCTCGCAGGGTTGAGGCGGTTTTTGAAGCTTTAAAAAGACAAAAAAAAAAAACCCTCTCTGTCTCTCTCCCCGCTATTTACATTCGAGCTCCGTTTTGCCTTGGCGGTAAAACATTGGTTTTATTCCCTCCGCCTGTAGCCCGCCGTGTGACAGGCACGGCTGCATTAATCAACTCCTCCCGCTCAGAGTCAAGGATTTCTTAAACTGGAAGAATTAAATCTTTAAATACATTTTAAACGGAAGCGTCTGACTGAAGTTATGTTAACAAGCCCCCGACCCGCGGTGTGTGTGTGTGTGTGTGTGTGTGTGTGCGCAGCAGGTTCCCCGGTGAGCGCTGAGGGGAGCGAACACACCAAAGCAGAAAAGAGGCGATGTGTTGATATAAATTTACCCATCCGCTGTCAATTAGACAAACACTTAGGCGGGTGTAAAAGTTCGGCTTTTCTACAATATGAACACCAAATATGAGGAATACACCTACTGCAACCTGAACTTTTTTTTAAGTAAGCTGCCAGCCACATACCACATCTTCCATATTCATGTTGTTTAAAATCACCAGGAAGCCCGAGCATCCCATCTTTACCTCCTCATTAACATCAGTCGCCCCGTCAGAAGCAGACAGCGTTATTCACCATCAATTAAGCGCAGAGACATCCAGATCCAGCCCGCTGCTGACACATCCTGCGACAGAGGGCCGGGGTGCACGTGCAAAACATTTTTTGGCAATGCAAATTTAGAAATCTGTTAAAGAGCAGACTATACACCCCCTTTCCCCAAACCCTGGCTTGTTGTTGTTATCTGCAGCACAAAGCTTTCTATACATTGATCTTTTTTTTTTTGTTGCCATAGTTTCAGTCCTTGCTGAATTAAACATAACCCATCAACACTGCTTGAAGTTGTTGTCCATCCATCAATGCCTTCTATCAGCAGTAGAGTTGTAATGTAAGTGTAAAGAAATGTAGAGAAACTGCAATAAACTACTCACAAACCCCCGAGTATCCATGTTTCGTACACTAAGATTTCAATCTTAGCCGTACTACTGGAAACAGTCTTACTAATTATATTTATCTGGCTATGTTGTGTTAAATATTTAGATTTAGGAGCATATGTTGAAAGCAGTTTCCTATAATGAGCAATGATCCATCAATGATCTGAACTGTTCCACTAGAGTTCAACCTGTTTGGATATTTCACACGACAGGTCTGTGTATTTGTGTGAGTAGGTACAAAACGTGATGACAGTTGTGGGGTTGTTTGCTAATATCAAGTCAAATCTGTTCAAACTGCACCCGTACAGTGAAGTAGATTAGTTTCTGAGCGTTAAACTCTTAACACATTTCCAAACTTTAACTTCGATTGCCGCTCATTTAGTCACATATTTATAGCTATAGTTATAAATACTTGAGATCTAAAACTTGATTGTTTCATTTGCAGAATGGTGAAAAATGCCCGTCACAATAATGCCGTCCTCTCTCTCTCTAAAATAAAATCATTGGTAATGTCTCACTTATTGCACCTGCTACCTCGCGTCAGAGGGAATTTGGAGCAGAGCATTGTGGCACTTATTCACGATGGCTTCTCCTTTATCTACTGTGGCTTGAACTGCACCTCAGTTGTACTGTGTGTCTGTACGTGTCTACAAAATGAATACATGTAAATGTCTTCAAACTCCAAAACACAAAAGGTATTCAGTTTACACCAATCAGCCATAACATTACGACCACTGACGGGGAAGGTGAGTGGCACCTGTCAGTGGGTGGGATGTATTAGGCAGCAAATTGCTGAAAAAGTGAATGCTGGTTCTGATAAAGTTGTCAGTGCGTCGCAGTTTGTTGCGTGTGGAGCTGCAAACGAATTCAGGGTGCCCAATCTGACCCCTGTCCCACACCGCAAGCCCCTACCGACGGGGTAGTGAGCATCAGAACTGGACCAGGCAGGTGGTTATGTTACGTCTGATCGGTGTACTCTCACCATCAAATATTCCCATTTTAGAAGCTGGAACCAGTGAATCTTTGATTCCTGTGCAGGCCTTTGTTTTTAATGGAAGACACAAATGAATGACGGTTTAGTTTCATGTAGTCACTTCAGTTTCAGGGTCCTGGTCCTACTGGGACTGTGAAAAAGGCAAACCCAGAAATAAGTCTCAGTGTGGGTATCACACCATTTAATTCCAACATTTCGTAAGAAAAGAATATTACAGAGTATTTTATAAACATTAGGTTCACTCCAGCTTCTCTGAGTGCTTAAATCTTTCTATGTTACATTCGACTCAGTGACAACGCTGACGTCACCTCACAGTCCACGGAGTCCTAGGCAACATTCCTCGACGACGCTCTGCTATAACTGCCTCAAAAGTTAAGCGGAATTTACAGAAGATTCATGAAACACACACACACACACACACACACACACACACACACGCTGTATCTGACTCAAGGCAAACGTGGTGCTAGTATGTACACTCTGTCGTCCGGATGTTTGTGTGTGTGCAGCGGTCACGATGAACATGAAGATCGGGTTACAGGTGGTGTTTTACGAGCTTTACTGGGGGTAGGCCTCGATCACCATGGCATGACCCTGGAAAACACAAGAATACGGCCTAAATAAATACAATGGAAAAACTACTTTGATCAGTTAAATTGTCTAAACAAAGAATAAAATGTGAAGGAAGAAGAATGGAAGTGCTGACAAATGTCCCTTTTTTATAAAGAACCCAGAAATAATTTGTAATCTGGAAAGAATTATCTTTCTAGTCACATGATTCAACAAAATCTTGTACACGGCACTGTTACGGCAGGTGCATACCATACAAAAATATAATGCTCAAGTCCATATTTCCCAAAATTATCTTAACACTTTAAAGTTTGTGAAATTTGATTTAAACAAGTCACGACTGCCACCCATGAAGTACCTGTCCTCCAGCAGCACAAGCCGCCACCAGTCCGTACTGTCCTCCCTCCTTCTGCAGCCGGTGTGCCACCGTGGTCACCAGCCTGCAGCCTGTGGCACCGAACGGGTGACCCAGAGAAAGAGAGCCCCCCCACAGGTTGAACTTCTCCATGGGAGGAGCTCCCACCTGCACGCACAACAGACATTCTGGTGACGTCTCGAGTATTTCTTTGTGTGAAATAATCAGATTTCAACATTCAGACGGGTCGGGGGATACAAACAGACACGGACTGCTGAGGTTAAAGTCCCAGTGAATAACTTTCAACTTCAAACTCACATCTACAGTCACGTTACTGGAATGCAGTTAAAAGGAAGGCAGAGAGAAGAGCAAGGCACTGCATTACCTAGTGATGTTCACCGACTGTGGTAATATTATATCATTTTTGAAGTTCAATACGTCCATGTGAGACTATGATTACACCAATACCAAACGCTGATATACTATCATTTCATCATACTATCATCGACTGACATACGACACACTTTACTCAATGTTTCTGTTGCAATATGTTGCAAGCGTCCAGATGTACTGGTATCATCAGCGGCTATCTGTACCTTCGATTTCTTTCCCAAGTACATCTGAGCGAACCAATCCGAGTCCATAGCCTTCATATTCGCCATGATCTGACCCTGGAAAACACACACACACACACACACACATATATGTATAACTCCACCGAGTCCCCATAGATACCAGAAGTACAAGATATGAAGTCGACCAGTCAAATCTTACTCCAACTCCGGCGTCCATGAATAACACAGAGGCCACAATTGGCTTTAGGCAGACACGGAAATTGAGAGACTAGTTTAATTATTTAAGAAATGCACATGTGTAACTAGAAATATCTGATATCTGAGATTGACAGGATATTAAGACACAAGCTTGCACAGGTTTTTTTTCCCCCACCCTCTAAATGTGTTATGATAACTTACTGCGAACGCCTCGTGGAACTCAAAGACGTCAATGTCACTCATGGCCAAGCCGGCCCGCTCCAGGACCTTTGGGGTCCCGTACGTTGGCCTGGAAGAGATCAACAGAGGCACAGTCTGAAACTCCTCGTGAGTAATCACAAGCCAACCTGCTGATCTTCAGGAAAGCAAGTCAGCACCGCGATATCAAAACTGTCTACACCTTCAGACACAAACGCACAGTAGGTTAAAAGACACGCGAGGTTAGCTGTTGGTTAGCATGTTAGCTAAATTTACTCACCCCAAAAGCAGCTGATCTTTGGGGTCCTGAGACACGTAGACAAAGTCTCTGCCGGGATGAAAACACGACATAATCAGCACCTCAACTAAAATAGCATTGTTGAGGTAATTCAGGCTGCTCTACCAGACAGAGAGGGTGCTGATACCTGAGGTAGGCTTTAGGCTTGTAGCCCATAGCCAGAGCCTTCTCTTCAGACATGACGAGCACAGCAGAGGCACCATCAGTCTGAGGACACACACAAACAGGCAGTTCACTTACAGTCAGTCACGAGTGGTGGCAATCCCGAAACTTGAAACAGCAGGAAGAGAATCAGGGGAGAAGGTCTGGAGCAGGGCGTGTGTGTGCGTGTGTGTGTGTGTGTGTGTGTGTGCGTGTGTGTGATTACCAGGAAGGAGGAGTTGGCGGCGGTAACTGTGCCGTGAGGTTTAATGAAGGCGGCCTTTAGTTTGCCCATTTGCTCCATGGAGGACTGGCGGATGCCGTTGTCCTTGGAAACGATGTCCCGACCTGGAAAAGACAAAAATATACAATCATCATCATGTAAACAATTAAATAAATAAAAACTCAACAGCTCAAGTAAAGAGCCCATGGTTATAGAGTCATTATCCACTGTGATGAAGAGTAGTTATATAAGCAGCGTGTACCTGGGACTTTAAAGGAGACGACATCCTGCAGCAGGCCGGCGTCCTGGGCCTTTTTGGCCAGAGTGTGTGATCGCAGAGCAAACTCATCCTGCTCCACTCTGGAGACCCCGAATGCAGCAGCCAGACGATCAGCACTGTGGCCCATCGTTTCAGCTGTGGAGAACTCAGCCACAGCAGGAAGCTACACACACACACACACACACACACACACACCAAAAGGTTAGAGGAGGGAATACTGTACTGAGTCGCAAAGATCCCACATTTTTGATCCTGCGAGCTGCTTTGGAATCAAATTTAACAAACGGAAAGTGGTGCAACTCCTGGAGATTCGAAGTGAATACATACCTCTGGGGAGAGGTGCGCCAGCCGGATGCTGCCAATCAGACTGAGCCTCTGGCCGAGGGTCTTCGCCTTGTTGAGGGACAGCATGGTCTTCCTCATCTTCCGGCTGTGGCGGATAGGAACATCGGACATGAACTCCACCCCTCCTGCCACAACAGCGTCACACTGGCCTGCAGCGATCAGACCAACAGCTGGAGGGAGGACAGCGAGAGAGACACAGTCAGACAAAGACGGGGACAACTAAAGGAAAAAGAAGTGGGAAATGTAAAGAGAGGGAACTTCTACCCCCCCCCCAAAAATGAAATATGTACATCCCTGTTTTATTTCCCATAGCATTCTTAATGCACGTGCTTTACTGTAATGACAAGGAGACACATCAGATCTCTGTCTCCTGCTGTGATCCCCCTTCATTATTTCCCCTTCACTGTCACTAGACATCTATATAGATTTTTTTTAATGATTGCTCATCTTCAACATCCCCAGATGTTATGGTGTGTTTTGATACCAACGTCTTCAAGTTTCTTTTTATTGTCAAGATTAAAATGTATTTTTATGACTTCTAATTCATTCTCACAGCAGCAGCGTAACAACAACATCAAACGATATCACTGTTTTTGCAGCTACCGGACTACAAGGTTCAGTTTCCTCCGAGAGTCGATAAATGACAATATTATGTATAATGATAATTATCGCCCAGCCTAGAACACAGTACATGTGAAATGGGGGGGGGCTTGGTGTAGAGATTTGTTTCCACCGACATACCCGAGGTCATTGCCTGGTTGGAGGAGATGCAGGCCATGGTGACGGTGTGAGCTGGGATCTTGTCCGAGAATCCTGCACCCAGTGCTGCCTGAATCCGCAGTGAAATGATGCACAACAGAACAGGAGCTCAAAAATACTTATTATATCTCAGCATGCAGTTCTAACACTTAGGATAAAGGCTTAAAGCGTACAAGAAACCGATGTAAAACACGTGAAGCTCCACATACTATAACCATTGCGTGGGTGTACGTGTGTGTGTGTGTGATAATACCTCTCTTGCTATGTTGCTGGTTTTGACCTCCTGAATGACCGTTCCATAGATGATGTAGTCCACAACGTCTTTGGGTAGACCCGTCCTGTGCAGCAGACCCCTAAGAAAACCCAAATGGAACATTTTGAATCACAGTAGCACTGAGAGAAAACAAAAACACCTTTCCATCATACAGAAAGATCCTGAGAATCTGAGAAGCAGACCGACTGGAGGTGACACGTCGCATGTCAAGGTACAAAGTAAACTAAACCCTCAGCTCTGTCAGGTCGTCGCTTCCGTGTCCCTCTAGCTCTCCTGCTGTCTAAACCGTTTCAGCCATTTCCAGATGTTTTAAAGCCCAGACTTTACATGTAAACTTTAGTTTCAAGTTACTTTTTATTGGTGCTTGGTGGCAAGTAGTTAGCAGTAGCATCGGATCAGCTACACACCATGTCAGCTGACTTCACCTCGATTCATGGTGTTAATAAAAACTCTAACGTTGGACAGAAGACACAGTCTAAGGACACTTACTGCAGAGCTGCTCTGGCCAGGTCGTGGGGCATTAGGTCAGCGTATCTGTAAACACAAAGCAGAAAGCCACTGAGATTATCTCTCAGTCAAACATTCCACTGCAGGTTTTCCTTGACAAGTCAACATTTAAAAATCAGAGGTGCTCATTTCACTTTTCTGATCATCTCCAGGTCAAAGAGCAGCGAGCAGCGTTCGTATCAAAGCACCATAAACGTACGTGCCACCGAAAGGAAAAGAAAAGTGCAAGAGACGTACGTGGTTCCAGACAACAGGAAAGGGGTTCGAACTCCTTCCACCAGAACTATGTTCTTCATACCAGGCCGAGCCAATGTCTTTTTGCTCTTTGTCTGAACTGGAAGGAAATAATGACAGAAACCGTTTGGCAGACTCTGACCTGAGGAATCTATTCAAATATCATCTCAATATCAAAAGTTCAACCATTTAGATTCAGTGGATTCATTCACCACAGGGTCTGTCCAGGTAAATCGGTGAATCAAGAAATAAATAGAGGATTACAGTGTTCAGCTCTCATTTGAAACAACGTGAGCTCCACACAACTATCACCTGGATTTTATATGTGAATGTAATTACTTAAGAGTAACGACTTACCCTGAGCCTGAAGCTGGGCCGTCGTACTGAGAGAGCGCGCCCCTGAGACACACAGAGAAACAGCCTCCTGACCATCCTCAACAGTACATACAAAACAACATACGCAGATAACAGTGTTGTAGCAGACGGAATTTAAATTATATAGGTTTGACCACAAAGTGACACGTGGAAATGAATTAACAAAAGTGGCCAAAGATGATCTTTTTATAACTACTGTTGCTCATGCTGTAACTTTTGGTGTTGTTATATCTGGCATTCCTGATCCTGTTTTCTTGTTTGGTAAAGTGTGTTTTGCTTTGAAATATATTGGAATCTGTTAAACTAGAAAAATAAAGAAATAAAAAAGAAAACTTACCAAACCTCACCGCCCAGGAAGGGCTGAGCGAGCTGCCCCGCATCGTGTTCAGCAACATGGAAGCCATTGTGTTCTACAGAGACAGGAGCTGTAATCGTTAATGCAAAGTTATATCCACAGTTCTGATGGGACAAGTTCATGGTTCTGCAAAACATTCCCATGTTTTCAAAATGTTACTGCCTTCTGTTTCTCTCGAGCAGAAAAAAAGTCAGATCCTCACTTAAAGTGGAAAACTACCAGCTAATAAACAGCACACAGTATGCAGAATGCCCCATTTATATCAATGTGGCTAGAATAAATAGACCGACACACCTCTGTTTGATGCACTACAGTTCCACAGCACCAAACTACATCCTCCAAAATGACCATAAAGTTGAATCAACCGCTCTCTAACACTGTTTTAACAAAAGCTAAACAGTATAACCTTCATGAAGGGAGGATTTATTGCAGGACTGTTATATCAGACTGCAGTACTTTTTAGTCTGTGTTTTATTATGCGGGGATAATATGACTTCTCATTGACGGTCACCCGGCCCAACCCCCTACCCCGGCTTTGACCCTTCACCTAGATTCCTCTCTTGGAAAATGACAGAAACAATACAGAATCACGGGACTCAGTCGGGGTCAGCACTGTATATACACACCGACTAAGTATTTGGCTTTTTAATGTAACGTTTAAAGGTATAAAAAATAAAAACACATTTCTGGAACAATCTACAACAAAACGATGAAGCTGGAAGCTAGATAGATGCAAGCTAGTAAAGCTAGCTAGCTAGCTACTTGGTACCTAAGTTCCCATTCAGTTGTGATCTATCCGTCTATGCTTGGAGAGAAGAAACGCGTTTGCAGAGTTCATGTTATATGTTTTCCCTTTCTAGTAGTATCATCTATCGCTATTACCATTCATTGGTGATAGCTACGTTAAAGCTTACCCGTACTTGTGTAATGTCTTTAACGACACCTCTTTCCTGTCAAACGATCGGCTCGCCTCAGTGGCACTG
Source organism: Nannoperca obscura (assembly GCA_036024295.1). Lineage (NCBI taxonomy): Eukaryota > Metazoa > Chordata > Actinopteri > Centrarchiformes > Percichthyidae > Nannoperca > Nannoperca obscura. Next base: position 23,948 of record JAVQJL010028755.1, read on the forward strand.
CTGGACTACGCTTTCAAGGACCCACCAATGTGTTTTAGCCGACTAAAATAATGCCGGAAGAAAACAAATTAGCAACCAATAAACGGTTACGTACTTGTTTGAGATTAAGAGATCTTCTGACAAGAAATTTAAATGCCAACATCATAAAGATATTTGTTTCACTCAAATAAAAAATAATTATGTGAGTACTATAACATTTTACGCTACGGCAAAATGTCGGCGCGTTTTGAGGTCCTTATCCTGTTTGTCCTTTTGACACTCGAGCGCCCCTATAGGCAACAATATTTATTGTGCCCACCTTTCTAATAAGAGTCTCAATATAAAATACAATATAAATTAGAAATGTACATTTATAAATATCCCTTGCTGTCAGGTGTGTGATACGAAATCAATAATTCAATATCTGTTTGATTGTAAACAGATATTTTTTGTTCAAATTGAACTATTGCAGCTAGCCTCAAACCTTCTGTTGTACTGACTGGCTGCAGTAGAGCTGTATTAACACTGCCTATATTTCCAGTGATGGGAGGGTGGAGAGTCCCAAAAGTAGATCCTGCCTCTTCCTTGAGGCTTGATGGCGATTGGTCCATCTAATATGCACTTACTAATGTGGGTCAGACTGATGATCACCAATATATCAGGCTATTTAGGTCAAACTTTGACATTATCCTGTCTGTCCAGTCTGTAACAATGTTTCCCCCTTCTGTCACATCTTGAGTCAGTTGTTAACTTAAATCAATCTTTTTTAGCAATGTCAATATCACTGTCAATAACATCCACTGTCACATAATAACACATTCTAGTGGAAGTGCAGTGGGATTCTCTTTGCACCTTAGCAGCTTATGAATTCTCCTTCACATCTTTCCTTGACCTCGTGACGTTTTCCATCGAAGTCAAGGAAAAACGGTTAGGTTTGACCACAGCCTGGATGTATTATAAGTCTTATGTTGTTAAAATGCATCCATGGGTCTGTTAACTAGCTTGCAGTCTTCTTCCCTGCCTGTGTTGGCACATTGCTGCCTATATGTGATATCATAGTCACGTCATCGCCTCCTGTATATCAGTGGAATAGATTGAAGGAAGGTTTTAAAGGAAAGAGTTTTGGACTGAAGCCTCTGTCTCGAAGTGTATTCATTACTCTACCAACAATATAGTGAATATTTGTGAACATCATCATTGGTACCGTCTGTCAGAGAGAGTGTCACCTGACCTTGAAGAAAGGCCAATAGCAGTTTGACAGTTCAGTATCTGCTTTGCACTATGAGATTTCTTGGGGTGAAGTTACTCTTTAAAAACATTCGCCTCATTTAGTTGCAATTCAGCCGACGACAGGCTGGTTTGTTGGCCCACAGTTCCCTGTATGCCCAAGTGTCCTTGAGCAAGGGCACCATTCAAGTGTATTTATGCTATTTATGCTAACATTCTCCAGGGAAAGTGTTAAACTAGCAGAAATTTGCACAATACAATACTGGTAGCCTTCTGTCTGACGGCTTCTCATCGTTTTTTACTGTTCTCTCCATCAAGCTCGAACACACGTCAGCTGCGAGCTCAAGGATGATGTGGCTGTTAAACGACTCAACGATCCAACAGCCAGGGTGTGTGTGTGTACCTGTGTGGGTGTGTGTTTATGGAAGAGAGCATGAGACCGTGCATACATGTCAGGGAGAGAGATATTATGTTTGTGACAGTCTTGACTACCTGTCTCTGTCTCTCACTGACAGATGTGACATGCTTAATCAGAGTTTGTGCATTTGTGCGCGTAGCTGTGATTGTGTGCACGCAGGTTAACACGCTGCAGTCTGAGGTCTGCAGGCTGACGGAGGTGATGGGGGAGATCTGTTCGGACTGTGAAAAGTGGCGTCTTCATCTTCAGCAAGCCTGGCTGCATCATCACATGCAGATAGCGATATCCAATACTTGTCTGAGTGGTCGCTTCTACACTTGAGAATTAAAAAAAGTGACATTTTCATACTTCAAACTTTCCTAACTGCAAGAAAACTGGGGTTCATACAAAAGTCAGGAATAAATTCAGTCCATTAAATGTCTCCTCTGTGACACTGAACTGCATTTCTTTACTCTCAGTATGATCCAATCCTGTGAGAGGTGAAGGTCAGCCTTCTCTCTCGGGAAGGTCAGAAGATGTTGGCGAAGATGGAGAAGGGTAGGACTGTGTGTGTCACGGGATGAGCCAGGTTAAGTGTTTAAAATGTCCAGATTGTGTGTCTTCTCTGTAGTTTCGCAAACAAAAAGCAAAGGAAACAGTCCTGGGGACACCGGTGGTCCAGCTGGGACTGCTGCCTGGAGCAGGCGGCACTCAGAGACTGCCTAAAATGGTACACATACACACACTCATATTAATCAGTTATTTGGTGAATGGCTTGAAAGCACTGCTGCAGTCTTGTGCTAGTGGCTACTGAGTTACACGGGAGTATTTTAAGGTCGAGAACCTCACTTGGGGGGATATCAGCTCACAATATCTGCAACCCGCTTGTCAATTTCGCACGCACGTGTGTGTGTGTGTGTGTGTGTGTGTGTGTAGGTGGGTCTCCCCGGAGCGTTTGACAGGCAGGAACATCAGGGCAGATAAAGCCAAGAAGATGGGTCCAGCGCAGCAGCTTGTGGACCCTCTGGGTATGTTCTACGTGTGGCATTTCTTCATTGCTGCACTTCATAAGAAATACACTTCTGTGTTTTCCTGCTGGAATCTTCTGTGATTTGATCCTCAAGGCGAATGTTTTAAAAGGGGATTAAACGGTGCGTTTGTTTACTCCAGGTCCGGATGTGAAGCCCGCCGAGGAGAGGACCACTGAATAGGTTGAGGAAGTTGCAGTGGGCGTGGCCAAGGGAGTCGCCAACAAGAAGGTTCCCCTTACAGAGGAGGAGAGCCTCATGCAGAGTGAGTGAAGCCTGTTTCTCACACTTAGTGGCCCTGCTCTCACCAGATCTCATGGCTGACTGGGCTGGTTGACATTGTGCAAAGACGTTCAGTGACTGACGTGAATGTGGATCCAGTCAGCAAACCATTTGTGTGGAGGTATTTGATATCCTAAGAAGAGATATGCAGAAATCACAAAAGCAAGAGAGAATACTGGGGAGCAGAAATTGATTTGCAACCTCCAATAACAGACCCAGTGGTGGACAGTAAGCACATTTACTCAAGTACTGTACTTTTGTACTTATCATTAGTATTTCCATTGTCTTCCTATTTCTACTTCTGTTCCACTATGCAGCTACCCAGCAGTAGAAGAAATCACCTGTTAGTGAGATCACATTGTGGCTATTAACAAGGCGTGTTAGCAAGTTTAAGACAAACCTTTTCTTCTGTTGATTGATCCGTGTGTGTGTGTGTGTGTGTATATGTGTGTGTGTGCATATGCAAGTGATCGGCACACCTTGTTTCTGCCCGGTGGACTGGATGCAGCTGCTGGAGACTCTGTCAGCGTGGTCCTCAAACAGGGCCAGACTATCATAGTTGTCAGGCTGAGAGCAACTCTGAGTGTGTTCTTAAAACAACATTTTCACTTCCATCTCAGTTTCCATACAGCGTACTGTTGTATTTATTGTTTGGGTGTCTGTGTCTGTATCTCATGTCGTTCTCTGTTTATAAAGCTCTTTATATACAGTCTTTGATATAAAGTAGGTTAAACTAGCTCCACCTTGGCTAGCTACAACAATAAAATCCTACTTACACATTGATGCATCGGTACTGACCATCTAATAGTCATTTATATTTATATTGATTATTCAGTCACATTTTTCTGCTGAAAGAGAACTTTTGATTTTGATTCTTTAAGCAAATGTTATTGATAATACTTCTGTACTTTTACTTAAGTAAAGACTTTTACGTGTACTGAAGTATTTTCACATTTGTGTACAGTATTGGTACTTTTACATAAGTAAAGCTTCAGAGTACTTCTTCCACCACTGCAGCCTCACCGTTGCCATGATTTGTCTGTTTGCTAGCTAAACCACCTGTTACTGTATAAAAAAAAATGGATCAATGCTATTGGGTTCAGTTCAAAGTGTAAAACTCTTCATATCTTGTTTTTCTGATAAAACTCAAAGGCCACTTTAATTCTGAAACCACAGCCATTGCAGTAATATGTCTGAGCTGTGCTTGTTTTATTTGTACCTGGAATAAGATGTTTATTCACACTTGCATTGATCGGGCGTGGCTGTCTTTTCTAATTTGTCCCGTGCACTGACAGTGTTGTGCTGCACATGGCTAAATAGCCTGTTGCACGGTTTATGTCTCTGATAACCGACTGATCTGGGATGCTGTTTTGTTTTATCATTTTCTTTCAATGCAATAACCGTGGTACTGGATCCGGCCTTATCTGCAATAAACCCCACAGCCTCCTGCCTGCGCGTTGTCACGACTCCCGCTGCCCACAACCTCCAGGGGAAAGCAAAAGAGGATAACTTGATTTTCTTGAGGTCATTAAGCTTCTATTTATTTTGTTTTCCTTCTATTTATTTCTTCATTGCTCTTCTTACAGTGGCCTTGCAGTTACACGATCACACACAGAAAGAGAGAGAGGATTTCTGGAGTTTGTTAGATGTCATGAGAAACAGTCAGCCTGTCATTCTTTGGGGGAATGTGGAATTTAAAGAGGATTATTTCAGACATTATGAGAGAACGGCAGCTTGTGTGGCAACAAAAGAATCACAAGAACTAATAAACAAGCTTACTTGACATTTAAATTACACATAACAACAATAATGGCAGTTTCACAGTTATTGATGAACTTGATGATCTTGCGCCTTGAAATTAAAGCTGTATATATTTGTGTAGGCCCTGTTTCAGTTTAACAGCTGGAGGAAAACGTCTGTCCCTCGATCTGCTGACGTCTGGATTTATTCTGGTCAATCTGTTGCTGTGTAATTGGAGGTACTCAGGTTTTGTATGATTTTGTAGGTTTTTGTATGTTCAGCCACAATAGACCAGATTTTCTCAATTGATTTATTTCGGGTAGGATTTGGAGCAACTTTTTCATTATATATTTATCTGCCAGTTGTTTTTTGATTAGTCAGTTAAGCATTTGGTCTGAAATTTCAGAAAATTCAAAAAAATGTCGGAAAGTTTTCTATAAATGTATTCTTTTTTTATTACAATTGTTGTTTTAATATTTGTTGCAACTCAACTATTGAATAAGGAATCACCAACTATTTTGCTAAGCGATTCGTTTCAGTCAATTTTCAAGACACAATGTCAAAATGGCTGCTTCCTGTTTCTTAAATATGAGGATTTTCTGCTTTTCTTTGTCATTTATGACAGTAAATGAAGTGTCTTTGGGTTTTGACAAAAGAAGCTATTTGAAGACGTCACTTTGGGCTCTGGGAAACTGTGATGACCATTTTCACATTCTTTTGACATTTAATCAATAAATTCTGAAAATAATCAGCAGATTAGTTGATAATTAAAACAATTGTTAGCTGCAGCCCTGTTAATAACCCTTCAGCAGTTTATAATCGTCTCTCATGGCGCTCTGGACCTTCCCTCAAATGTTCTGACATTTCTTATGGCGTTACTTTTTACTCCTTGACTTCTCGTTGTCGTCAGTGTGTTTCTTGTCTAGTGGCGCGTAATGAAAACAAAAAAAACAAATGTCTATGTGAAAATATCACCTTGTGTCATTTAATGTATTATTTTGCATGGCTAAATCAAGCATATCGGAACGAGTGCTCTGAGGTACATTTTGAGAACTCTATTTCTGAGGCAGTCACAGATCCTATTATAGCATGGCGGCACATCTGTGTGTCTGACTGTGGACAGAAGGACAACGTGTGTTACCCTTAAAGGGAATGTTAATAAAACCTCCCAAAGCACAAAATGGCCCCTGGTACAGAATACTGTAGATGGTTCAATGAATCATTGATCAGCAGGATCTCAGTAATTACTTCATTGGGTGCTTTTGATTTTCAGACTTTCAGCAATTTGTTTTTCTTTAGCTTCAATTCTTATCTCCTAAGAAACTGTCTTTGTTGACATTTGTGCCAGATGAAGAACGTTGCACAAGAGACTCAGACAGGGAACAGGTTCAGTGTCCTACTGGTCAACAATAGAGGCTGTAAATCTCTTTGTGCTCCTTATATTGCAAAAAACCCCACATTAAACCCTCAGTGTGTTGTGAATATCGCAATGTGTGAAAACTGCAGTGATTCTGTTCATTTGTCTAAATCTTTTTAAATGCAAAACGAAGGCATGTGGGAGCACAGCATGAAGGCCACACAAATCCACGCAGTGCTTAAAAGATGTATTGTGGTTGACTATCTGCACCTTCATCATGTAGCTCTCTGTCGTAGCCATTTGTTAGTACACTAGTCCCAGTCTGTGTTTCAGACGGGAAATATGCAGTCAATCGGTCAGAGACTCCTGGCAGTCGAGTGTCAGTTCTACAGTTTGACCACAGGGTGGCGTGGTTTCCTTCAGTAAAGTCTCAGTTTAAGTCAGTGGGGCTCAGCAGCCAGTTGCTCACAGTGGAAGGCACATTCAGGATGGCTCAGTAGCCAACAGGCACATTATCAGGACAGTGTGTGTGTGTGTGTGTGTGTTAGATCTTGGGCCTCCAGCCCTGTATGAACTGTGTGATCTTGGTCACATGGAGTCGGCTCAGGTGGAAGTCATGTGACAGGATGTCCTCAGTCAGCTGCACCAGGAGGCTGCCGTCGATTCGCTCCCTCTGGAATACAGCCACCGCTGCCTCTGATAGGCCGATGAACCTCAGGCAGGCCGACACTTCCTCCAGTGACAGCACAGACAGGTCAGCGGGAGGCCGCCAGGTGGGGTCAGGCGGCAACACTTCTGTGACCCCTGTGGACGTCCCACCGCCCTCTGCACCTCTGGAGGAATCTGTAGTGGGACTGGCAGTGGGCTCAGGTGAGGGGCAAGGGGACTGACGGTTGAAGGGGTTCAACGCCCCGAAGGGGGCAAATCGACTCTGTGGAGGTGGCGGCCTCAGTCGAGGTCCGGAGGAGGTGAAGGAATCTACCCACGGCTCTGCCCAGGTGGCCTGTGCTGGCTGAGGATTGGCCGTGTTGTCTGCAGGGATGGCAGAGGCTGGCTCGGGACTGGCAGGGTTTGGGGCGGGGCAATCCGCCCAGGAGCACGGGTAACAGTAGAGGGAAGCATCTGGAGAGGGCGAGCAGCTGGGACCGAGCAGGAGAAAGTGACATTAGTTTTTCTAGTATCAGATTTACATAGAGTTAGAAAGAAGTGAGCCTACCAGACCTCTGCAGCTCGCTCTGCATTTCTGTTTTATTAGCCACTGCTAGCATAGCACACCCAAATCTTCTGGGTGATGTCAATGGCAGGTTTTGACAAGGAAGAGGAATGTGTGGAATATTTTTATACTCAGTCACTCTGTTAACCTGGAATCCAACGCTAATCATTTTTCTAGAATTTCTCAAGAAGAAGTTTCTATTTGTACCTCTTCCCTTTCATATTCCATCTGCTGTAAAGAGCGAGGGGGATGAGATGTGGTGGCATCCTTTGACTAGTAAACAGTGACTACATTAGTTCCAGCTGTAACAAACATCAGTCTGTACCACTGTACCTGTCCTGAAGTCCAGAGGAGTAGAAGGACAGGTTGGGTCTTGGGGAGGTGGAGGTTTTGGGGAAGCGAGGTGGGACAGGAGGGCTTGGGGCCGGACTGGACATGGAGCCTCCTTTAGAGCAGCGAGGGGGAACTGGAGGGGCGATCAAGTAGCGACACTCCTCTCTCACCTACACACACACACACACACACACACACACACACAGAAGAATAAAAGCTACAACAGCAAAAAAAAGTGAATTCCTAAAACTTGACTTCTCAGGAGACTTTGTGTGTGTGTGTGTGTGT
>JAVQJL010028758.1:0-15876 GCA_036024295.1 Nannoperca obscura
CTATCTATCTATCTATCTATCTATCTATCTATCTATCTATCTATCTATCTATCTATCTATCTATCTATCTATCTATCTATCTATCTATCTATCTATCTATCTATCTATCTATCTAGCCATAATATTTGTGACACACTCTATGTTGCTGTAACCTGTGAGGGTTATTTCCTGCAGTGAGTAATATTTCTCCTGCTGAGACACAAATCCTTCTGCTGACAGTGTGTGCCACTGATTCATATATACGACATTCTCTAGGATGGGATATTTCATTAAGATTGGCATTAGAGGTTTTCTGTGAAATGATTTGTTTCCAGGGTGAAGGAAGTGTGCACTTCGAGGGAGACTTCCTACATCAGCCGATACCGTCATCCCTGGGATCACATACACACAGTCTGCTGAATATCACCGTATCAAGACTTGTCTCAGTTTTCTTCCATACTTTCTTGCTTTCCATCTTCTCTCTTTTACATCTGATAAATGCAGATCCGGCACCTGTTATCTCCTGAGCGCACTCAAATTATGCCATGCATGTGTTATGGGGCCAATTTTCAGTTATGTGAGTGAAATATTTCACTATGTGAGAATAAACTGTGAAAGGCATCAATATCTGTTGTCATATATTTGTACTTTTTTACAATTGTTTCTTTTCAGAATATACCCAATTGTAGAATTATATATATAAGTATAGCTTATCTCGGCAGTGGCAAGGCTTCATGCTTTGAAATATGCAAATTATACTTGCATATTGTATATTTTTCCTCCATACCTGCGTATTGTATATTTTCCCTCTATACGTGCATATTGCATACTTTCTCTCGATACACTGAGGCAAGAGAGAGCAATCATTCTGTGTTTTTATCTTTCATCTTCCCAATATTCTAATGATCTTACACTATTTTCCCTCTTGGGCAATGATGATGATGCATTTCAAGTTTACAGCTTTGAAGGGATGCAAAAACCAAGTAAATTATCCGGCAGTGTAGAAATGATCATTTTGCTGCAAAGTCTGTGGGGAGTCAATATCTCAGCAGTAGGCAATGAGCAAACCATACAATTGCAGTGAAACTAAACTGATGGAGCCTCACATGCAGAGATATTGCTATTTTGAATTGAACCCATGGAATCTCACTTACTTGTAAACTCACTGTCTCTTTTTTGGTATAATTCTCCCCCTTTATACACTGGTTTGTATGCACATAAAAACAAACATGAACATTAATTCTCTTTCACTTAACTTGTACAGTATTAGCCTGTGCTGCTGCCTTGTTTCTTAACTGGAATAAATCAATAGTCAATCAATAGTGGTGGTAGGTGGCAGGCCTTCAGGCGGGCTAGCTGAGGAATTCTGGATTTTTAAGGCTGAATGTTCCACTCCTGAAACCTTCAATAATCTTTATTGACCACATGAGAGCAAGACAGAAATGACTTTTCATCGTTATCCTGCCAAACCTCCCTCATTGACCCTCTCCCTTTCTCCCCCCCAAAATTATTTTAAAATAATCTTCTTCACAAGATGTGTTTCTAAGAATGCTGACATGTTGATCGAAACCCTTCCATGGGAAGAAGAGGCTGTGTAAAGTTTCTGACTCTTGACATCCAGGTCTGGGGAAAGAAACAGATTTTCCGAGCCAGTGTGTTCGCAAAACAGCCAGTGAATCATCATGCAAGGTCCAATCAGCAAGTTCTAGTTTATGCTCTTGACCTGTATCAGAAGCAGGTCAGTTGTATTTGTAGAAGAGTTGACCCATGTCCAGTGACCTGTGTCGATGATCTAACTTAAGGTCAGAAAAGGAGCTGGTGGAAAAAGGTTCAGTGCAGACAGCCTGACAAGTACAATGAATGTTGTACTCTCCACTGGTCACTGTCAAGTTCTTCAACTTGTGATCGGCAAACACGACCATGGCCTCCATGCAATCCAAAAGCCTCAGCCGCTGTGATGGAAGACAAAGTAAATGCTCATCTTCCTCTATAAATACTGGCAATAACATGTAACTCTCTCTACAATCTCATCCAAGACACTGGCAATTCAGTTTCAGCAGTGCAAAGAGGTGATAAAGACCTGAATAGATTGAAAGCTATTTTCAAAACTTTTACACAGCTAAGTGCCAGCCCATAAAACACAACATAAAAACACATCAACAGCTTAACTGTTATGACATCCTAATATCCCTTTTTAAATTCAACTTAATTTTTTTCTAAAGACAATACGTGTTAATATTGCCTTAATTCTTATATTACTAACACATGTGTCTAAAATAGGCTATTGTAGTAACCCTGGAAGCCACTCTGCTAAAGAACCCTTTTGTTGGCATAGCAGTGGCATAATTGGTTTGGGTGCTTGAGCCCATACTTTTGTGTCAGATCCTTGCCAAGTACTTTGCTTCTATACTGCATCACAATTTTCTCATGCAGCTGCAGCAAAATAAATAAATAAATAAATGAACCCCTATCATGTATTTTATTTAATTGATGTTATAGGTACAACATGGCTCGAGAGAAAAAGCAATCCTGTGAAAATACTCTAAAAGCTGCATTTTATTTACACATCCTCAATAGCTATTGATTTTTCTCCTGGTACAGGGCATTGTAATTCTTTAGCTGCTGGTGCATCACCTAAGCAGTCAGCCAGTCAGCAATGCAGGCAAGGCTGTCAGTCAAGACAGCCAATCTGCCAGCCAACAAAGCACCCCACCTGCAAGCCAGACAGTCAGCAGTACCTTATGAATTAGAAAACCAAACAGCCAGCCAGTTAGTCAAACGTGTTCGTGCATCAGTGTTTTCCTAATTAATATCATATACCAGAGACATGCACAAAAGCATCTGGTGTTCTACCGGAGAGAACAGATTTATGTATTGATGCTGTTTTAAATACCTTCAGGGCAAAATCATGAAACAAGTATTGAACTGTTGATGTTGTTGCTGAACATACGGAAACAAGTAATTGTAATGCAGCATACTGCACATTTAGCTCATGACTTTTCAACACTGTTGACACAGTTTGACATATTCTGTTAATAACTCCAAAAAGAATGCGATTCGCCATAAAAGCTTGTATATAAATTGTTAGTTTTCTTAGATTTATACAATAAAAAACAAAAAAGAACTGATACTTAAGTCACAGTGATAGCGACCATAGAGTGGAGTGATAGGAATGAAATATTATGTTTTAGGGGGTAGAGAGAGAATGCAAGAGGAGAAAAAAAGAAAGCTAAATACAGGGGTCAGTGAAGTTAACAAAAATCCATATAATTCACATTAACCTTAAGCACAGTATGTAAACACAGCTGTCCTACTGTATGAGTTTAATTAAATGGATAAGTTGGCTTTGTTGTTATACAAAAGATTTATGGCCCCATTTGACTTGATCATGTTAAACGATGGTCTCTGTTGTATTATTGTATCATTTATTATTATTATGTATGGCTCAGTGTTTCCATTTTTATTGATTCTTGCAGGAAAATACCCGATTATTCACAGTGCATCACCGTTTAACCAAACATTCAAGCATTACTGCATTTGCAGTGCTAAGGATCCTGCTAATATGTAAACTAAAATATGTAGTAAACTAGGTCTATTGGTGGGAACAACTTAGAATATGCTTCTAGCAACAGGAGATGAAGTAAGAAATTGAGAAAAGTACATAAACAAGTTGCTTATTATAGGCTGTCCCAGGTCCCTCAAAGTACAGTCAGCCACATAAAGCACAATTTAGTGCTTTATAGGACCTTGTAAGGGTATTTGATCACAGAGTCCAGCTAGCTCGTTCCCCGTTTTCAGTCTTTTAGTTAAACTAAGCTAACTGCCTGCTAGCTTCATATTTACCTTAAAGACAAAATAGTGGTATTGATCTTCTCATCTCAGGTATTGTATTGTAAAATGTATTTTAATAAAAAATGTAAAATGCATAAAAGTAATTTATAGAATATTAAAAATAAGCAGATTTCTGTGTTGGGAGAAATCATGCAAATCCCAAAAATGCAAAGTCTACTTGCTGGCAAAAGGCTGTGGACACAACACTGACCCAGTTCAAAAGCACATTTTTGGTTAATCCAAATACTGTTGTTTTTTCTGATTTTCCCGACTGTGTTAGAAGAGCGTTTCATTTTTCTATTGATTGTATTGATATTCTCTGACTATTCTGCCAATCTAAAAAGTAAAAGAGTGTAATTCACATTAGTGGATCAGAATACACATGACCCTTGCCGTCTTATTCTGCCAAATGCACTGTGTCGGTATGAGAGAAACAGTGCTTATGTGTGAGAAAGCGTAACGTGAGAACTTAAGAAGCAAAGTGAATGTGTGTGTAAGTGTGTGTTTTTGCTTTTGTGAGATGGAAAGCGTACATGAGAGAAAGAGGAAAAGATGGAGAACAGAGACTGTGTGTGGTATGTTGTGCTGAGGGATAAAAGAGCTGCCCCCAGAGACTGCAGAGCAGAGTACAACACACACACACACACACACACACACAGACACAGACACAGACACTCTCCAGGAAGATTGCTTATAGGTTAAATCCAGCCCCAACAGCAGCTCTTGCAGGGTAATCTATTCTACTCTGTGTCTGACAAAAGACATGTTTTTTTTCTCCCCTTTCCTTTCCTTCCTTTGTAACTTCTTCTCTTAATTTCTTTTTTCTTCCTTGGTTGTTCCTTCCCTCCTCTTCACTCCATCTGACTCTGTGTTCTAAAATATCATTAAAAACAAAAAATAAACATTGTTTATTTAAAACCGTGAAATATACAATAAACCTTTAGACGATCAGCTCTGATAAAAGATCATAAAAGTGACTGTAACACTGTTTAAACCGGGCTAATCTCCCTGGCCTGGTCAATTCAAAGCCTCCATTATCTTCATTGTGTATTTTGAACAACTAATAGAGCCATAATAAGCTGTTGCTCCCCTCCCTTCTTACCTTCGGGTTTTACTTGCTACACAACAAAGCATGAAAAAACCTAATGAAATAAAAAGCAGATTAAGGAGGGAACAAAAATACTTGCCACAGATCACAAATCTTGGGTGAATTTTAATTCAGATGATTGCATCAGAGTAGTTGTGAAAGTGTGATGTTGTTGATTTTGTTCTGAACTATCTTTTGCAAAAGATAAGGGGTAAATATGCAGTAATACAAAGCGCAACTAATCTTTAAACTTTAGTTTAAAGTTTAACAACATCAACAAAATGCCTGAACACAAGTTAAATAGAATGAATGGCCAACACTTAGGTTATAAAAGTACAATGGAAGGTCAAAGTAAATACAGGCAACAGTAACTTAGATTATTAATTAAAACTAAGTGGCAAAACATTGACAGATACTATATATTGATTTGCATGGCCCTGTCAACTCCAAATGAGGAGCTACAGTATGATGTACAAGGCAGATCACCTAAACTTCTCCTTCCCACACCTGTTGTTTTATTACTGATGTACCTCTGCTTTTTATTTATAGATATGACATGGACCTACAACCACAACCAGAAACCAATTCCACCAATCTGAAAACAAATTTGAATTACTTTCCCCTACTGGTGGAGACAAGAGACTCTTGAGGTGAGCATACACACTGAGTAAACATCACGAACACAGTTACTAAACCCAAATAATCCTCCGCTCTTTATAATGATGATAACTGAGCGATGATTTAATCCCGAGCTTCTATTTATTAAGTGGAACAGGCAATAACCTTAACATTCTTCTTAAACAGCTGCAGATTTCAAATTCAAATATGTATCGGTGTGTGCGTGTGTGTGTGTGTGTGTGTGTGTGTGTGTGTGTGTATGTAGAAGAGAGAGTGTGGACAGACAGCTGTTTTGTTCCATTGACTGTCTATGTTTTTGTACACAATACAAGTGTTTGTACACAGTGTGTGTATGCCCCCTCCCATCATCCTGTGTGACTCCCCAGTCGACTCTGTGGAGTTCTTCCGCTTCCTGGGTGCCCAGGAGCTTAAGTGGGCGCTGAACATCAGCTCCCTCACCCACAAGGCAGAGGATGTACTTTGCAGCTGAAGAAGGTCCACCAGACAAAGTCAGTGATGGTGCACTTCATCCTCACCTCCTCCATCACCATCTGGGATGCTGTTTCCACTGCCAAGGACAAGTGCAGAGTGCAGCGTGTCATTTGCTCTACTGAGAAGATGATTGGCTGCTATCTGCCATCCCTTCAGGACGTGTACGCTTCCAGGACCCTGAGGTGAGCTGAAAGATTATGGCCAACCCCTCCCACCCCGGACATAAACTTTTTGAAACTCTCCCCTCCAGCAAGAAACTGCCATGCATCAAGACCAAAAGCTCACAAGAGCCAAAATAACAGTTTCTTCCTGTAGCTGGCCTCATCAAGGCCCATGACCCCCACTGATACTCATGTCTCTCCCCATGGGCACTACACTTCACATTAACATAAAGTCTCCATGTCTTACTTGACTCGTTACATTAACACAGATCTTCGTTGCACATATTTTTTATACTGTGAACATTTGCACACTCCTGGGTCAATATTTTGCACATTCATCCTGTTGGTTTAGTTTATGGTGACCATTATGCACCAAAATACCAAGGCAAATTCTTTGTATGTTGAAAACCTGAAAAACCTGGCAACAAATCTTATTCTGATTCTGATTTAATGAGTCTCTTGCTTGCTGAACTTTAATCTAACTAAAATGTGTTGATGTCTGATATAACACATGCACTTTCTATTTACTCATCATTACAAGCAGAGTATGCAGACATTGTTTGGCCAACTAAAAACCAGCTGTTCATTGCCTGTATCTTAAGCACCTTGTTCTGAATGACAACAACAGACTTCAGGCACAAAAAGTGTCTCTTTTGCTTTTGGCTTCTTTCTCTGACACTGTGTTTTATTTTGCCGTGAAGCCACATCCAATCTATTAGTGGTATATTTCTTTCAGAGCTGGAATTTAGGTAAACAGCAATTTGGAAGGGATGCAGATTTATGGCTGAGATTCAAACCCATATAATCACAGGCACACCCTAAAATAAGATAAAAAGTCTCCAAACTCATACCTTGCCCAGTTTAAAGCTCAATCTGTGTGAGTGCAGACTGATCCACGATTTAAACCATGGCCACAGGACATTTTTATGAAGAGCAAAGTTATTATATTGCTGTTCTGTCACAGGTTATCCCTGTTGCTGAAGCGAGAGGATTTCACAGGTCCCCACTCTTTACCCTGATACTTTTTCGGAATAAATTTGGGCAGCAGAGACCCAGGCTCTGGACCAGAAGATTTCCAGTTCGAATCCCTGGACAAGCTGTGAAAATCTGGACAGGGGAAGAGGAGAAGAACTTCTTTATCCTATGTGAAAAAGAGTCATTTAAAGAGTGGCCTTGGGCAAGGCACATGACTCTCATCTTCTCAAATAGTAAAAGTCTGTTCTGTGTTTGGACTTAGTAGTTCTTGGTATGACTGGATAGAAAGTGTGAGTGTGCAGAAAGGAAATAGCTGTAAAGCAGTATACACGCTGAAAACCTTCTATCAGTTAATAAAAGCCTTCAAAAGTTAGGATTTTCTGAATTACGGCTAACAGACTCACTGGCATCTATCCACCCCATGTTCTGAAATTTAATCCAAACCTGGAAACATTTGAAAATCTTTCAATTACTTTTACTTAGGGATTCCCGGAGTGCAATGGTGACTGAGGATTTGGGTTTAGGGAAATCAAAATGGAACCGTTATGCCACAGAAAACCAGCTTGCCTTAGTAAAGGAACCCGGCTATTTGAATAAGAACAGTGTCCAAAACAGAATAGATACCAATGTGACAGTGAAGAAAGCATAGTCTCAGCAGGCTAATCTACATAACATTGCAGACGAAAGGTTGATGGGTCAAGTCCATATGTATTGTGTGTCCCCTTTCTCATCAGGTCTGAATTTCATGAAAAACACAATAGATCAAGAAGTGGTCTTTCTTTCTCTCCTCTTCTTGCTGTCTCTCTTTTCTTTTGTTGCCTTCCTGTAAAAGCAAATTCACCATGCAGCTACTGTGCTGCGAGGTCTGAAAGGTAAGCAAAATTGTAACACGCTGGTCTTTTTCTCAAGCACTTACTGTACGAAGAACATCCCACAGGGAGTGCTCACACACTCACACACAAATAAGCCCAGAAAGCCCCTCTCCTGAGATTACACCACTCCGTTCAGTGTGACAAAAAAAAGATGAATAAGCAGATACCATGTTCTCTTCACCCATGAAAGAGTGTAGAGAAGGTATGGTGAACATGGGAAACACAAACAGTCCTCCCTGGGGGCCATGAGTACTGTGTCAGGAATGTTGTTGTCAGATTTTAGTTTGATTTGTGCATTTGAATTGTTGATAATGCAGGAACCAATGGAACCTACTCCTGGGAAATGACACATCACTCAAGATTTGTAGGAGCCAAGAAATTTTGTTTAATAATCATTCAATCAACAGACAGGCAACATGCAAAATGAATTTAATTATGATATAAGCATTCTGAGACAATAACAACGTCTTTGGCTTGTTTATGAATTAGTGATTCCTTGAAATGACTGTTGAGTTTCTCCCACAGATGCTAACAACCTCTATTCTCGAGGTACACCCTCTATGTGTGTGTGTGTGTGTGTGTGTGTGTGTGTGTGTGTGTGTGCCAGCCGTCAATAGCACTGTCCAACCAGAAGGCAGATTGGTTTCTGTGGCTGATTCTTTGTTGAAGGTGCAATCAAGCTGTGGGGCTCATCCTGAATGAAGTGGACCTTATTCATGCTGTAAGACATGACCTGGATTTGTAGACGTGTGTTTACATTTTGTGTTTTTGTTTGCTGTACAACACTAGAGATTTCCAACATTATGCAATATTAAAGTGCTTAGTAACCCATCCAAATTATTCTGAGGTTAAACTGTTCAAATGTCTAATCCACAAATCAACATAAAATCATCTGTAAGAATACCATATACCAAACACTGCAATAGTATCTGCCTGTTATAAGAAGTAATAAGAAGCATTGCACAAAAACTTTTCTCAGACCAGCAAAGCTCTCCTGGTGTGTTTACGATTTATTAAACATAATGGTTTAGAGATGATAGGCAAATAGCTCAGCTAGTAACAAGATAAAGCGATTTACTTATTTAATATATGTTATACTGCACATTTAGTCATCACAAGCAAATATGGAGGGGAGTAGGATGTCACAACACACAGAATACGTTGTTTTATTTCCTTTATCAGTAACATTATGTAGTTTTAAATAAATTCAATTTGGTTTGGGGCAGTTAAAAATCACTGTGCATCAAACATTACATTTGTCACACAGTAAAATTTCAACAACTTTATATCATATGCAAAGTAAGATGACCAAAATATGTAAATTGCATCATCAATTAAGAAGAATATTGGCACTCCTCCTGGCATGCTAGGTGGTCTCTAGTGTTATATCAGTGGAAAATAGTACTTTTTAAAAACTGTGTTGACACTATTTATCAGCTTTCTGGATGTCAGATGAAAGAAGCAACATCTTTCTCTCAGACATGCACCTACTGAACCCTGAAGGTGTGTCTTCAGTCAATTAGAGAGATTCTGTCATAAAATAAAGTAGATCTAAAGCACAAGTCAATATTTGAATCAACATCTGGGGAGAGGAGGGATCGGAGAGAGAAGCCAGCAATACAGCGGAAGTCTTTTTTTTAAAAAGAGATTGAATTCCGTTGAGGTCATTTTAGATTGGCAGGATTCACAAGAGAAGGTCAGATCAAACAGAGTAGAAAGAGAGAAGAAATAGAAAACATTAGAGCAAGAGAGGTTCTGCAAATAGTCCTTCAGAGGAATGGCAGTGGAGAGTCAGAAGACACTTCATTCATTAAACTGACTGATTCATTGTCAGAGTTTCTGTTGGTCTGTGTGTTTAGACAACACAGAACCCAGGAGACTGGGCAGGCGGGGGAGAGAAAGATCAATGGTGTTTTAAGGGAAGAATGAAGTAGGAAGGGAGAACGAGAGAGCGCCAAGGAAAGTGAGATAGATTGACTTTGTGTGAGAGAGTGAGATGGGATGGGGGCATACACAGAGCATTTAAACTGATTGCTTCTAATGAAATATAAACAAGACAGTGAAATAAATAAAAACTCAACAACTCTCATACAAACCAAGATATATAAGATATATCTTTTAACATATGTCAATTTTGATGGTATGAGAAACTTTGTGATGGGTCTTTTTTTCTTTCTTGATTATGATTTTTAGTCAGCCACAACATCCTGATCCTCTAGTTTAAATTAACACGAAGGCATAGTCATACCGAAAGTATCATCACAGTGTCACATCATAAGGTCACATCTAAATAGCATATTGATGTTGATTTGATGTTATTTGAATTGAAAATGTAGTATAATCTACGATAAATAATATATTTGATTTTGTTCATATCTCCATCGCTAATTTACTTTAACACACACACACACACACACACACACACACAAACAAACAATGCAGAAACAACCACAAAACTCAGAAGAGACGCCAGAAATCCACATCGTCAGCAGAAGCACACAAGCATCACAGACAATGAAATGCAAACAGTCTGACCTCTTCCTCCCAGTATATATATTGCATTTCACAGGCACCAAACATATTGGCCCCATGACAATATCAATTTTAAAGAAAGAATAAATACATTTTCCTCACCCTAAGGCATGCTGAGACCATCTCTTTCAGCACTGACCAAGGACCTAACCACTCATCCTTATCTTGCCCATCACCCAATTGGCTTATTTGGCATCAGAACAATTATTTTTAAAAATAAAACATGTCTTTTTGCATAAAGAACACAGTACATACGCCTGATGACGCCTACCCAAAGTTTCCCTCAAGCTTATCACACTGAGCACTGAGCCATGTAGCACATGTAGCCTGTAGGTGATGAAGCTACACCATTACACTTTGCAACACTTTTAGGTTATTTTCTAAGATTATAGCCATCCGCAGGTTCCTTGACCTCTAAAAAAGTGCCAGTGCCCTCCTGCCGCTGGTGGTCTTGGCACGCTGTTCACATTTTGACATTTTTGACATTAAGTTTCAAATATGCACTAGGTGTTCAGTTATGGAAAAGAAAATGTAATATTCAGATAGCGTATATGATAGGACAAGATATTTTAATCTTAAACTATTCTGTCTCAATGGTTAAACTTTCTTATTAGTGGATTTGAACAGATGTTCTTACAGGTTCTCGTATCAACATCTAAGCAAGTGTTCACTAGGCTGTCTTCCTGACCTTAACACATACTGTGTACAAACCCTCTCTCTGAAAATAACCTATGCACACAGTACTGAAAGTGTGCTTCCGTTCTCCTTGCCAAACCCCAGTTTCTGCTGGTATCTGTACCACAGGGAGCCCAGACATCTCCTCCCCTGTGACTTCACAAGGCACCATCTGCATCGTCCCCTCCCAGCGCCTGGCAGGGCCCACAGCAGCTCCCCCATGACCCCCTCCAGCAGTTTCTGGGAGGTCAGTCCAATCCAGTCCAGCTCTTTTTAAACAACCCCTAGGTGACAGAGGCTGTGCTCCAGCTTTGTGATACCAGCCTTCACAGAAATCTTCCTCAGGGTTGTAGCACATAGTGGAGATATTCATTTTTCAGATGACAGACTTCCACCACACCCCCATTCATACACTTTAAACCCTATATTACACCATACACTAATGTATACCTCAGCGGGTGCCAGGCCCTCGGGACAGATGTGTAGAATTGGAGGCACGAGTGATTAATAATAGTGCTCATTTTTGGCTTCATGTGGGAAAAAATGACTCTGCTGCCAGCCCTAGTTCTCTCTAAGCACATCCGTTGGCCTCCTCAACAGATCTGAGTTTATAGTAGCTGCTGGAATGGTGCCACCCCACATTCAAGGTCGGACTTTATCCCTGCTCCTGGACAGGCAGGTGAGGGACACCAGCCCTTTGGCAATGATATCATGACCAAAAAGAAATCCACCAGTTTCCCCTGGATATATGACAGGAAGCCTCTGGGGGGATTAAGTACAGCAAAGTAATGCCACAGGGAAGAAGCTGGCAAGTTGTCGATAATCACCACCCAGCCCATGTATTGGAGTTAAAAGAGCGGCCACCTCCACTTTGACATCCTGAGCCCAATCACTCTAGTTGACCATGGCAGGAGACTCTACCAAAAACAACTGAAAAAGAGGCCGTCCTCCATTGCTCTTGTGTCTTGTTCATTCCTAACTAAAATGGGTCATCATCATTGGCAGATAAAAAAGAAAAATGGCCTACTTAGCCCTATTTCAGCTGCACATACCCCCTGCAAATACTTCCTAAACAGTAGCCTGTGTGAGGAGGTGACCACAAACTGAACAGGGCAATGAGATCCCCTGAGTAACCTGAACTGGCTCATTTGAGCTGCTATCTACCTTTATCCAAAAATAAATAAAAAATAGAAAAATCCTTATAAGTGAAATAAAATGTTCTGCATGAATACAAAACCCAAGGGCATGATGGAAAAGAGCAGACAGGCACAATGAGGTGACGTAAAACTGAAAGCAAAGCAAGAGACAAAAGGGAGCAGCAAGAGGAAAAAGGCAGGACAGATAAAAAGGAATAAAAGAGAGACAAAGAGAAAGCGCATTAGTGAGGGAAAAAAGAATATGTGAAAGAGAAATGATAGAAAGGAGTTAAGGAAATTATAGTGAGTATTAAAGGTAGAGAGAGTACATAAAAAGAAGAGAGAGTCTGAATTTGCATGTCAGTTAGCGTCTCTTTTTTTGTTTTATTATCTGTCACACTAACAGGTGTATTCTGCCAGGGGTGAGCAGGGGTAATAATGTGACCCGTGTATACGCTGATAGGATATTAAATTGAAGTCAAGACAAACACACTTACTTCACCGTGATATGACCTTGAAGAGAAATTGAAATAAAAATGTCCACAGCAATAGCTCTTACCAAATGCCTCTCTGTAAGCAGGTGGTAATTTAAGAAGAAATGACGGAACATGCTTGTCTCAGCTGTAGCAAATAACGTTGGTGTTGGTGACCCAACATTACCTCGCTGTTTCTTGCAGGTGAGAAACTGGCAACAGCCCACCTGGTTCTGATCTACCAAATAATGGAGGTAATTAGCTGCACAAGATAGATAGCCAAAACCTAGAGACCAACCACAATGTTCTACAAAGAGATAATTAAAAAGCAATTGGCAAGAGATTTTGATACACCTTGCACGGTAGAAAGAAAGACAGCAAATGAATGCCTGGCAGAGCTTCACTTGTTTTGAATGGTGTTTTTCTGTGGTTCACCCATCTGGCAGCTGTGAGAATTTCCATGCTGTGCATTAAATGTGGCTCAGTCATCTCTTTATTTTTGATTGAAAGACTTAGTGACCTATGTCAGTCTTGGGGATTTATGGAACATATAGAAAGTTACATATTAACTAATCCACCTTTTACAGCTCTATATTATTTAGCCTGTTACTGCAATGTTTCCCTCTTGTTTTCAACTTAAAGGAATGGTTAGACATTTTGGGAAATACACTTAAGTGCTTCCTCGTTAGATGAGATGATGTATACCACTCTCATATCTGTAGGTTAATTATGAAACTACAGCCAGGAGAGGGTTTGCTTAGCTTAGCATAAAGAGTGGAAACAGGGGAAAACTAGCTAGCCTGGCTCTGTCGAAAGGTTAAAAAAAAAACACAAAGCGAATAAACTTATTTCCCAAAATGTCAAACTATTCCTTTAAATAACTAATAAAATCATCTTATTCCACTTTGACTGACAAAATCTTTGTCGCTTTTATCCAAAGCGACTTCCAAATCAGGAGTAACTGGGGGTTCAGTGTCTTGCTCAAGGACACTTCGACATATGGACCTCATACCTCCTGCGCCACAGCCACACATATATATCCTGTGTCTGCTTGTTCCAGCTCTCCATTGAAGCTTTATCATGTTTACAATGTGTGAAATTAGTTCATGTTGGTTTTCTTTTTTAGTCAAATGGAAATAGTCTAAATGGACTGTGAATCATTTTTATACACATCTCTTCAAAATTCAAACTGGTATGTTTGGTATAATTGGTAACTTTGGGACCTCCAACAGAATTTCAAATAAATATCTGCAGCAGTCTGCACAAATAGAGTTTGTAATGACTAAGCCAGTGGTCGGTCAATAAAGCTTAATCATAAATTGTAATAAACCTCCTTTCTGCCGGAATAATGTGGCTGTATTCTAATCTTTATCTAGTCTTGTTCTTCACTACCACCACTGACCTACTTTGTCTCGCTCACCCATGACCTTCCCTCGAACAGATAAGCAAAAAAATATAATAATTGCTAATGCCAAACAAAAAAAGTGAGGGGAAAAAAATAAAGAAAAGGGTAAATATTAGAAAGACTGATGTACAGGGAAAGGTGAGCTAGTTAGATGCACAGAGAAGAGAGAGATCAAACATTCAAGTGGTGTGGCCTTAAAAAAATTCCTGCCAATGAAGAATGCACTCAGCCTGGAATTTATTCATAGATGTATTTATAATGCATGCACTCAGAATGAATGACTTCCCATGCATCTGATCACAGCATGTGTGTGTGCGCTTGTGTGTAGCCTGCGCTTATACATGCCCGTGCATAACGCGGCGTTGAGTGTGTATGATTTCCTCCCATGTGCAGTCTGTTTGGGATACAGGACAAGTGCTGACTGACGAGAGAACGTTTGTTTTAACGAGCCTCCAGGGTGGATTCACCTTGAGAGAGATTTGGTTTCTCACTTTACACTGCTTCTACTGCTGTCTGAAGATAGCTGAAGCATACACCATCAGTCTACTGCTTGTGTGTGTGTGATGTTTGTTTACCAGTGTGTGTTTTGCTTGTGCATGTTTGTGCAGTATGTGTGAGTTTTCTGATGTGCCTGCGTTTTTGGTGTGCCTGTGTGTGTTAGTGTGTGAGTCTAGCTGAGTGTTGTTTGCATGTGTAGAGGGAGGAAGAAGTTATGTGTATGTGTGTGATACATTATTGATTGTGGACCAGTATATTACCCAAAAAACAGTAGTTTAATTTCATTACTCATAATTTATTCCCTTGTCTTTATTATTTGAATTTGCCATTGCCATTTATTTAATTCATATCCTAAATAAAATATTGATTAATCTATGAATTGATTAATTGATTGGTTCATTACTTAAATTATTGCTCCAGTGTGTGAATGATTAGCAACAGTCATGGTCTTTGACCATAAATAAACATTTAATGTAAAAAGAATCACTCTGATTAAGTCATAATTTTAATTTTTTATACTGTATGTTAGATTGAATATCACCTGGAGTCCAGAAATCTTTAGTTTTTCAGATGTTTGCATCAAGACTGACCTCAGTACTGAGAAATACAGGGGACGCACATTTTGCCCAAACACCAAAACCCAGTATATTAATATATATGAGATTATATTTAACTGTCAAATTTAAATATGTTATGTTAAAACAGTGGAATTGTCATATATAATATAATCCCTCTCAGGTTCCCACAACTCAAAAATCCCCAGAATAAAGTACAGAGGACACGCCCTTGGTGCATGCATCCAGGGACTCCTCAGCTAAATGAGGAATAATTTAATTTAATGTTATTCCAGTCAGACGATATAGAAGAAATGTACAACAATTTTGGTGACAGTTTTTTATCCCTCCTGTGTTTTTATTATCCCACCTTTAGACAGTGAGATGGCAGAGATAGCTGAGGAGGTCCTGGTCCTTGCTGTACATTGTTTAAGCAAGACACTAAGACCTGGTGGGTCTCCTAGTTGGGGGGGGGGGGGGGGGGGGGATGCCAAATAACCATAAAATTTTATGACTTTTAATGCACCATTAAAAAAAATTAAAAATAAAAAAAAAAATAGTATTCTTCCAAAAAATTAAAAAAATTTA
>JAVQJL010028765.1:0-10102 GCA_036024295.1 Nannoperca obscura
CCCCCCCCCCCCCCCCCCCCCCCCCCCCCCCCCCCCCCCCCCCCCCCACCATTACTTCCTGTCCAGCTGTTCCTGCTGTCACTGCTTAGGAGCAGATGTCTGTATTTCCTCCTCTAAGACACACAGCCGTGGTATTTTCTCCACAGACGTTACATACGCTCACACATTCTCAATTTGTAGCAGACCTCTTTTAAAACTTCTGTTAGCAGCAGAAAGCAGAGCCCCCTCTGAGTGACATTAATATATTTATATGCTTCAGTGCTGCAGTTCTCGTCCACATGCTAAAAAAAAAACCCCAACAAAATTGTGCAGTTACGAATGAGCTCTTTTTTGGTGAAACCCATGTTTGTTCAGTGTGTTTGGGTGTGTGAAGGGCGTCTGAGGTTTTGCTTGGCAAAGTGTGATAGCCAGTGAACGTTAATGGATCTGCTTGCAGAATGGGTGTAATAACACTCTATTTCCACCCGTATTTGGTGATGGCCAAGGGATTTACATCTTAAAGGGTCAGATCACTCAAATCACAAAAAACACATTTTCTCACTTACCTCCTGAGGTATCTAGCCATGCAGATTTGCCACTGAGACTTTTTTTGTGGTGCTCACAGCATTTAAAAATGACATTTAATAAATGCAGCTTTTACCAAAAAAACAAACAAAGTCCCACCGTATTCTGTGGATCATCTAAAGAGTAACCAGGTTCCTGTTGCTGGAAATAAATGCACATTTCAATTTTTTCCACTAGCGGAAAATGTTTTTATCACTTTGGTGAACCAATCCTTACAGTTATATGGTCATATTATTATATAATTGTCAAAAAAAAATCACATGAAGAGACCAAAACCAAAAATGAATTGATCCTACAACCACGCATTTGTAGCCTGATATTGCGCATTCCTCTGTGCCATAGAGCTCCACTGTTGTCCAAAAACTATTAATAACACATCAGTGAGCCACACTGTTGCACTGGGTGACATGTTCCTTCATTACAATGTAAATATATATGTAAATATTCCCTACAGTCCCAAATGTGTATTAATCTGCAACTGAAAATAGTCCCCAATAAATGCACAATTCACTCCTGTTTGAATGATGTTTGTTACGTTCTACAGTGTCCAGCTGTTGAGCCTTTTATATAAGGTATATATTTGTGACCTGTATTTAAAGATTTACATCTTATGTAGTAACAAATGGGATGCCATCCTTATCCTGCATGGTGTTTCCTTGCAGACTCCACCCATCAGATAACCAGCTGACGCAAGTACACACACACATAGGTAAACACATATTCTTTGACAGCCAAATGAACTCTCTTTCTCTTCCTGACTCTCTCACAGGATGCCTTTGTGGAGCTGTATGACAGACAGAGGGACTCCGTCTTCAGTTGCTCTTGGCCCTCCATTAAGACGGTCTTCGGCCTGGCTGCACTTGGGGCGGCTAGCCTCACAATTGGAGCATACCTTACACAGAAGTGAACGAGCCCTCTTTCTACCCGCGAGACTTTCTTTCTCATCGTCCTCCTCCTTTTCCTCGTGCCTCTCCTTTCTCGTTTTAAAGACGCCCCCGACCCCCTCAGAGACAACCTTGAGACTCTTCTGAATTTGGCTCTCTTCAAAGCCCTCCCTCAGAAAACTCCCTCGTCCTCACCCACCCCTCCATGTCGAAAACAGACACAAATCAAAAAAATTGAAGCAACCCGATGCACAGCCCATACGGAGCAAAGGACATCTTGAAAAGAGCCAACTTAGATGTAATCACACTAAGCTGAGTACAGCTGAGGAGAAAAGAGGATTTTTTTTTGTTCTGCCTGCTTCTGTACTAGTTATAGCATGAATGTTGAGTGTTAGTGTAGACGTTGCATGTGTCAGAGCTCATGCGGGACCTCTATTTGTGGAGGCCTTGATGATGGGGGTGCAGGGACAATGGTGCCACACACCGGAGTGGCCGCAGCCCTGCCCCTGCTTGTTGGGGTGAAGAACCCCATTTGAACTGTGGACTCCAGTTACCCCCCCCCCCCCCCCCTGCAGCCGTCCTTCAAAGGACTTCCTCCACAGAACAGCTGCTCAGAATGTATAATGGAGACAGCTTGCCACAACCAGCAAGTTGTATGTCTATTGCTTTCACTCCTCAGACAGCTACAGTGAACTCTGAACACACTGCACCATTATACTCTCCCTGGCCTTCAGAGGACGGTCCAGTGGAAGACTGAGATGTGCTGATCCTTCTTTTGAAGAGATTTTGAGAAGCTGATTTTGATTTTTAAGTTGGCTGAAATGTTTTGCTGTACGCCAAACCCGATTGTGTAGTTTAACTGCAGACAAAGAGGAGAATAGAATTTTTTAAGGAGCGATAAACATGCCAGAGAAGCCTCTTGTTGTCATATGTTGATGAATATACTGAGAAAAATGTTGAGCACAGCACAAAAGAGTGAGGTAGAAGTAAAACAAACATTGCATTTTGCATGTTAAGAAGGGAGCACAGGCCCCTGCAACGTAAACAGACAAGACTTTAAATGTGCATTCCTCAAGAAAAGCGATGTGAACGAGACCGCTCCTGCACCAAAATGACTCCCCTTTAAAAGCATCAGCACAGATCAGCATCAGTTCTTTTCTATTTTCTACCTCTGTTGCAGCTTTCTCTTACTCTTAACTCTGTCCTTTTGTAGTCAGACGGCTTGGGCTCACCCAGGTTTCAGAGGTTACCCTGTCAACATGTCTCCTCCAGCTGCTGAGGCCCCACAGCGACTGAGAAGAACCTCGCCTGGCCACAGATGACTGAGTGGAATACCACTGCAGCAGGGTTTCAGTTCAGGACTAAAGCCAGTGTGTCCCGTGTGCTGGAACCTGAGATGTCTCCTCTCTCTCATTGATTTGTTCCTTTCAGCCTGTTTTATTGATGTTTGTCTAGTGTTACAGTCTGATAGAAAATTTGGAAATGCTCACAGGTTGCAAAATATTTAGTTGTACACAGTACTTAGCAAGTTGATCATGGAAAAAGTGATTTTTATTTTTATTTTCTCTGTTATTAAAAATCTTCAACTTCTTTGTTGCATGGATGAAAGATACTGTCTTCACACATAAATACTCACTGTGTGTAACCATATTTATAACAGAATTGGGTAGACAATAACAAAAATACAGCAAAGGGGTTGCGTTTTCTATTTATTAAGCGGTACCAGATCACCGATTTTTTTAACAGTACTTTGATGAAATATTAATTGTTTTTTCACTTTTTTCTATCCTATGGAATCACACTGTAACTACATTTTCCCCAGGCTGCTATTATAACAAGAAAAACGTTTAAAAAGTGAATTTCTGTGTCATATTAATATTTGCTTCAGGCTGCTATACTGTCGATTTAACTTTTACTTACAGCTTAAACTGCCACAGATTTACAGTATAGTTCTAGAGAGCTGGAAACCAAAGTTATCTTGTATTAATCTTTAATTTAAAAAACTAAACAAAACAAAAAATAGCTTATGGAGAATACTACATGTCGCTTCACTTCGCTGAGTCTGTTCAGTGAGGTTTTGTGATCACTCTGTGGAGGGTTT
Organism: Nannoperca obscura; assembly: GCA_036024295.1. Classification (NCBI taxonomy): domain Eukaryota; kingdom Metazoa; phylum Chordata; class Actinopteri; order Centrarchiformes; family Percichthyidae; genus Nannoperca; species Nannoperca obscura. The sequence goes on from JAVQJL010028765.1 coordinate 3,550, forward strand.
GTCTAGTGTTACTGTATATCAGCTTAACTTTTGTGCTCCGATGATAACTCAGTGCTTATCTGTAAAACGTTGACCTACCAGACTTGTCTCAGTCATCACTATACACCACCCCATTCCCATTCCAACAGCTCACAGTGTGTGCTATTCCTAGTGATGTGCGTGTAAGAGACGGAGGGTGATTTAAGAGCAGGAATAGGAAGGAACACAGTTTAACAGCAATATACTGTCATTTTTATATTCTCTGTGCATATATGAATGTAGGCAATATGGTTGCTGTACTGTTTTATGTCTATAATCACAAACCTGTAGCACTTAAAAAAAGTGAATTGTGTTTAACTGTTTACTGCTATATCCACGATAAGCTAGTGGGATCATATTGTTCCTAATAAACCCGATTTCTCAAGCAGCTGCAGTCCAAGTTCACGTTGCGTCTCCTTCTTTTCTTTTTTATATCGATTCTCAGCTTCATCTCTGAGCATGTCAGACAGAAAGACAGAAAGAGAATAAGAGATGTTTAGGTGGAGTGCAGTGTATCAACAGTGCTCTTTTGATTATCTGTTATCCATCCACAGCTGAGCTGTATGTATATATAAGCTTGGTTGTGCCAATGTGACAAGTCTTGTGAAGGAGGACTAGGCCTGTGCATGAGCGGCAGCCGCACCCCATCAGACATCAAAGCTGTCCCCAAACACTGCACTTGTCAGCCTCCCACTTCTGCTCCATACGCTGCTAAACACGAGTGCAAAAACCCAAATGCCCTACGGCCAGGTTTTTTTTTTTTTTTTTACACCCCCTTCCTCTGTTCTGATCACACTTGTCTTCAAAGGCTACGGCACTCTTGCTGCTCGGTGGAATTTGCGAAAAGCATGATGCAGTAAAACTAATGTTGAAAGAGTTGAGTGGGTGCGAGAAAATGAGGGGAGAGGAGTGAAAGAAAGTGGTGGTGGTGGTGGTGGTGAGTGTGTGTGTGTGTGGATATGTCCCCGAGGAGACCAACAGCGGAGGGAAGTTCATTTGGGCTGAAGCCCCATGCAATCCCTCCTCTCTCTCCCACTCGCCATGCATATAAAATGCATGACTCGCTCTGAAGAGGAATTTTAAATCAAGCCCTAGACTTTCAAAAGAGAGTCCAGTGTGGGTGTGGATGGTGAATGTGTGTGTCTGTGTGTAAAGAACGAGAGAAAGATGGGCAGTGAAGAGAGGAGAGGAGAGGAGGAGGAGGGGGGAGGATAGCGGAGCCCTCCTGCCTCTTCTGCTTTAGGTCTACAAGGTGTAGAGGAGGCTTTCCCAGCTCTGGATATCACAGGGGAGATTGGGAGATCAAAGCTGATTGTCTGGAGTAAGTCTGGTCCAGTTTCACCCCTCATTTGGAAGTCCATCAGATCCACTCACGGTACCTTTGCCTCATTTAGGAGGCAGCCTTTGCTGCATTAAAAACATCCTGTCGAAATCTAGTGATTTCCTTGAAAGAGCTCGGAAATCATTCATCTCATATTGGAATGTAAATATTCAATGAGAAAGCGGTCGTTACTTATTACACCAGGATGGGATCAACTGATTTTGAGATGAGGCCTTGAACTGCCTGATCTGTGTACTACAGTGTCACCTTGTGGCTGCTCCACAAAAACTGGGTTGTTTTAAACTGGGTTTAAAACACAAGACTACTATACAGCAGTCTTTAAGAGTGCCTGCAAATTTCCACCGCATCCACAGGAAACAAGAGCCGATTTCACTGAGCAGATCGTCTTCAAATATAGAGGATGAACCATCAGCTGCTGTAGTGTTCAGCTGAAATAAAAACCAGCCTTTTCTTGGCACTCTCTGGCACATGGCTGCATATCCCTGCACGAAAATATCCTCGGGGCAGCATGCCACGAAGAGAAACGGCTCCAGGCCCGAAAGCACAACAGCTACCAGCTTTTGGTGATGAGTGTTCAGCCGTCTGTGGTTAGCGCAATAGTCTTCTTAGAAATGCCCAATGAAAGAAACGTGTGAGACAACCATCTTAAATCTCCCGCAATATGGTAATCAGCAGGAAAGAAGACATGGTTAGCGTGTGGTGTAACTACCAACTACAAATCGTGTGTGTGTGTGATCCAAGTGATCAGTAGCAAAACCACACAGGCTATTTGTTCAAAGCTGTAAAAAAAGTGAAATAAATAACTTTAATTTCTAATGAGTCCTGAAGGTTAGTACACACACACTGGGGTCTTGCTTTCAAATTTGTTTTGTGGAGTTGCTTTTTCAGGTTTTGGCTGATTGCATATATGAAAAATATTGCTAAATGAGCCTGCTGCAACCGCTGACCAGATAAGCAAAAGAAAATAGATGGATGGAAATGCAAAATTAGGAAACTATTGCAAGAGTTACAGTAGTCCTAGAAAATATGTGTGTGTGTTAAAGAAACTGGGTCATTGTGTGTCTATTTGATAAACATACATGAAACAATAGTATTTTTGTAGTTTAGTTAGAACACACATCTGTCTGGTCAAACACTGCAAGTACATCATTTTTAGATATTTCAACTTAACATGTACATCTAAATCTCCACAACACTGTAAACACAGCTGCAAAGATAACAGTCATTGTTCTTTCTCACAATTAATTGTTTGGTCTGTAAAATGAATGAAACTAATGAAAATGGTTTATGTCCAACGTCCATCAACATCCCAAAACCCAAAGATATTCAGTCTACAGTGATGAAAATATGAAAAGTACAATCAATAAATGTCAAACGATTATCTGAATCATCAGAATAGAGATTCCTTTTCTGTCGTCTAATTGATTATTTCAGTTCTATAAATATATGCGTTTGATAAGGAGTCAAAATGAAGGGAGGTCAGTTACCAGGAGATATGTTAAGATATACAGTACTTACTACATATTGTGTGTGTGTGTGTGTGTGTGTGTGTGTGTGTGTATCCATCTATCTACCCCCCCCTCCCTACCTTCACGTATTTGTGTTTGGGAGGAGGGGGTATTTGAGAGTTGGGAACCACTGCAATTGGTAACACATCCGTGGACCAGTTTAAAAACCAGATACAGTGTGCACAGTTAAATAAAAACCAAAGCACAAAGCTTTAAAGTACATTCAGTGTCCATTTATTTTTCTGCAGCCAGAAAAATTGAAAAAAAGTAAAACAAAGAACATTCATACTGCTGAAGTGTAGTTTCTCATGCTTGCACATTTACAGTACATGTTGATCTGATACAAAGTCTCTTTGAGCCGGACATATTGCCACAATATATTTACAAAAATAACATTAAAACCACAGTCTCTTTAAACATGTTGACACATTCATAAAAATAAAGCTTTATGTGACATGTTCCCCCGAAAATGATTCTATTTACAGTCAAAGATGGAGATGAGTCCTGTCGAGCTACAGCTGAGATAACCGAGTTGAGTTTGCATGTTTTTGAGAATTAAATTATCTTAAGCGTCAAAACAACTGAAAAAAGGCTTTTAAACATCTTTTAATATCATTATAAAAATGCATTGTCTAAATCCTTATGATGTAAAAATAAGTGAGAAGTACTCACTCGTGTCTTGGCTGACACAATCCTTATTAAAGTACAGTTGTATTTGCCTCTGACCACCTTGTTTCTTGTGCCAAAATGATTTAGATTTTATTTAGGATTTTCTTTTAGAACTTCTGACAGTTTAAAAATCACAAAATATGCAACCAAATAAAAAGGAAAATCTATTTAAAAAATAAAAAAAATTTAAATCAGAAGTAGAAGGTAGAATTTTCCAACCACTTAAATATAACATATTTGTATCTCAGTTTATAAAAACCAAACAGAAAAGGCACAAATAAAGATTGGGCATCAATCCCTCCATATTGGCACTGGCAAAAGTTTTCTTTTTATTTCTTTTAATGACAACAGTCATAAAAAAAACGGCCACATTGTAGGTCATGTGTAATTAGTTGCATCTGTGAATGTTCACCTTCCTACACAAAACACTGAGTTTTCCTGGAGGTGGATGACATTACGTTGCAAACTGCGACCAAAAAATAAAAAATAAAAAAGTCAAGTGATGACAGCAGCATGATGACAACTTCACCTCCCGAAACACTGAAGCCCTAATCCATTAGTCTCGACTTCTCTGCCTGGTGACCATAATGCATCTGTCTGTGTGTGTGTGTGTGTGTGTGTGTGTGTGTGTGTGCGCATGTGCGTGTATCTGAACAAGCAACAAACAAAACAAAAAACATTTATAATGAATTCAGAAAATCAATCGTCAGTGCAGGAACTCCACTTCATTCAGCTGTCTAGCTCTTTGGTTTCTAAGCCTCTATAGTGCATCAGGTGCAGGCGTCTCTGGGACCTTCAGACAGGCTTCTGCTCTGCCTCACGCTCCCCTACCTCAACCTTCAAACTCATAGACTCACACCACGTCTCCACTTTAGCTGATGCGTCCCTCCCTCTCACTCAGGTTCTCCTACAGGCCTCTGCGGAGAGAAAGAAGACAAGTTAGGACACAACAGCGACACGGTGCATCAATACACATCCTAGCACAGACAGGATTACTGGTATTTCACCAAAATCTTGTTTAGCAAATCAGTTAATTGATGCATAACACAATCTCATCAATGGCTTGGCTTTTGATAGCCCTGCCAGTCTGTTGCAGAATCAGGGGAAACACAAAAATAAAACACCATTTAGGCCATCAACACCACGATCACTTGTGATAAATGTTCTGCCAAATGGGTTTCACAAATCAACGTTTCGAGCAAGTTTTTAATGACTTAAACTCCACACTTCTGTGAGGATACAACTAGCAGATATCAAGTCAATAAAAGTAGGAGTGAGCATAATTCAGCCATGTCTAAACTGTCTAAACTGAGCTTCCTGTTTTTAAAAACATAATCAACCTTTTGAAGCCCTGACCGACTTCCTCACCAAACTTCGTTTTAGATCCAGTGAGAAGCTGCAGCAGACCAGTTAGTTTCACTAAACTGAGGTTGTGTTATGCATATAAATGATGATATAAACATCTCAGTCAAGCCTGGGTTGAAAAACAGCGTAGTGAAGTCTATAGTGGAGAGTTAGAGCATGCTTGTCGTGTTTCCTTCACAACACCGTGCTGATCCGACGGACTTACAGGCTGAACACGCAGCTGAAATCACTCAAATTATGCAGGCATCTGTTATTTGAATTAAAGCGCATCAATACAAAAACATATTCACATCAAAGCAGAGCTTGCTACTGGCAAAATGCAGCTACATCTATTAAAAGTCAACTTTAACCGAGTAGAATTTATAATAAAGTAAAGTCGCTGCATGGTTATGCCAAAGTTTACATTCAAACATTTGTGATTGCAACCACTGTGAAAAAACATTGTTGTTTTTCATTTGTTTTTGCCCCTCATATATATATATATATATATATATATATATATATATATATGGCTGTAACTTACGTACTCTGACATTTAAGTTAGAAAATGAATGAAGAGGCTTCTACGAACTTTGTTAATCTCTATTCACACAATAAATCTTCTGTATATTGAAAAGCATGGTATTTATCAAAGATATTTCAGTGCACTGGGGACATCAGACGTGGGATTTGTTTTTTGAACCAGCAGGAGTGAACTCTCTTGTCCTGAAACAAACAATCCCCACAACACTGCAAAGCGCCATCCAGCAGGAACCATGCCCTCCAGCCGGGAGTCAAACAGGCGTGTTTTCCTACCCGGGATCGGGGTTAGAGGGTGGGGTGGGGAGAGAGCTCAGGGTCCAGGACAGAAGGGGAGTTGGTGCTAGCAATGCTGAGCATCTATACCTGCGGGGCTGAGCACCAGGGCCTGGAGGATGTCTGACAGGGAGACGATGCCCTCGATGCTGGAACGCTCGTCCACCACCACCAGCCGATGCACCTAGCAGAAAACACGATTACAGATGAAGACGAGGTTATTTCTGGGTAACTAAAATGTGTGCGCACGTCTGTGTGTTTTTAAGAATCTCACTTCAGCTTTGACTATTCTGTCCACAATTGTCTCCATTGTTTCCATTTTGTGGCACTTCATGACTCCTTCGAAGTACTGAGAGCGATGTTTCAGAGCCTGTGTCACTGTGATGTCCAGGTTGTTGTACGTCTTCTCAGCGGCCAGGTTCTACACACAAACACGCGACAACAAATCACAGATCGGTTTAGCCTCTAGTGTTTGGTGTTTTGTCTCTTCAAAAACAGAAACTGTAGAAACTTCGACTTACAATCACGTCAAACTTGGAGTAAATATCCACAACTTTGCCTGTAAGAGAACATAAAGAACTCTGGTGAGCAAGTAAGTTCATTTAGTGTTACTGTTAAACTTTGTCAACATCGACGTTTGTGATCTTACCAGACTCATCCACCACAGGCAGGGCGGACACTCGTCTCTCTACAAAGATGTTGAGTGCTTTGATGATGGGTGTGTCCGGGTGGATGAAAGCAATGTCATGGTACGTACCAATGCCCAGCTCCCCGAGAGTCTGCTTCATGAAAGCTGGCTTTGGCATTTCACACATCTAAAGAACGAAAACACACACACACACACACACACACACAC
>JAVQJL010028769.1:0-14549 GCA_036024295.1 Nannoperca obscura
CAGGCTCTAACATTACTGTACAGTGTAAAGTTTGTTTACCAGGTGAAAAGGCTGTCACCATCAAAATGCTCGATGTCAAACCTGAGGAAACATCTACAGGTCAGTTCCTGTAACCGCAGTCAGTCACAAAATAAAGTATCCTAGGCCGACCTCTCGTCTCACCACGTAATGTAGCTCTGTGTTGTGTGTAGTTTGCCAATGAACATTCACTCACTGTTTTTATTAAATATTGACTAAGAGAGTTCATTAGGTTGTGACATTTCTAAATGATGTGATGCTAACTATGCTACATACTGAGCTTTTTGCTGGCACACAATGACTTGTTGCCAGTTTGGTCTGTTAGTGAAGGACGAGGCAGATTCTCCCTGAAACTTATCGTGTCGTTTTCTTCTCCACTAAATCAAAATGAACCGTAGCGCCACCTAGTGGACACATCTGAGGATATTACTAGTGGTTTGGCCTGGATGTGACTTCTCCAAATTATATTTAATACAAAACACACATTAACATGGTTGATCATTGGGTGTAAACCGTATTCTATATAGAATATCACTTTATTTCATAATAATAAAAACATGCATATGTTAGGCTGCACTGGGGGAGACAGTGATCTGTGTTGAGAACTGTTGGGAGGTTTACACTGCCTGGTTTAAATGTGTATTTTAGGACTTTTCAGCTTTATTGCCCAGTTTAAAACATTTTTTAAAGTAAAGTAATCAAAAAGTAATCAAATGTACTTTTAATTACTTTAATGAAGTAATCAAAATAGTCACATTATTTATTACTTTTTAAACAGGGTAACTAGTAATCTGTAACCTATTACATTTCAAAAGTAACCTTCCCAACACTGCTTACAATATACACAGGGCTCTATTTTTCCCATAACTCAGTGTACAGTATACTTTGCTGTTACAATTTATTTACTCACTGAGATCTGAGAAATCCACTTCTTCTCCATCAGAGTTGATCAGGCCTCCAATTTCTTGCTGGTCTTCCTCTGCGAGGATCACAGCGGGTCCAAAGTCCTCTGGGTTTTCAGAGCCCATGTCTTAAATATGCAACCTTGGCAAAGATGGAACAACCAAGAGTAAGTAAACAGACATTGACAGCTGTTGAAGACAACTGAGCAACCACTGCTGTTACTGATTCTTTGGACTATTAGCACATAAAAGTCCTGACAATAATCTAACATTGGCTGTGATCGAAGAGCAGTCCTCCATTTATGAGTACAAATAATGACTATGTGTTAGTATTACACTACAAGGGACTTCCAAATCCATTTAACTGTTCTGTGTCCATATTCATCAGGTGTCTGTGACTGTGGTCTCAGGAACACCAGTCCAGCTGATAGATAGAACATGATTTTAATCAAACCAGCTGAATCATGTCAGTCTTAATGTTCATGATTTTGTTTCGTAGCTCCTGAAGGAAATTTGAGACACATGTCTGCACAGTGACTCAAGTAAGTAAGTCGAGAGTCAAAGTGATGTGTCATTTGCAATATTTACATGCATACATTATGTGCCAATGATGGGCTGTTATACACAGAAAACATTATTTTAAATGTTACAAGCATAAATCAAGACTAAAGATACACAATTTAACTTTGCTTTATTGTTTTATATATCCAAGATATCAGGTTTGGGGGTTTTGTAATTAAGATTAAAGTCTTATTTGGATTATTTCGAACATTTGTAACATCGGAATCAGAATCAGAATCAGAATACTTTATTGATCCCAGAAGGGAAATTGCTTTTTGATACAGTTGCACTGTATATGCATACTGGCAGGTGTGGTGACGTGGATATATTATACGGTTGTTTCAGAAATTGTTACACTTCCCTATGAGCCACAAGATATATTTGATTAATACATGTTAACCCAGGTGTGTTTTATCTCATGGCGTTGTGATTATCTGTGATCTTTTTTTATTCCATTCTGGTTGAGCTTTAGATTTTCCACCTTCAGCACCAGATCTTGATGAGGGAAGTATTCTTGTCACTTGTGTCACCCTCTACAGAGGTGGGGGTCGCTACACAACAGTGCCTCTGCCCTGGAAGACATGCATTGTCCTGCTCAAGGACACTTCAGCAGAGCGAATGCTTTGTTGTGATTGGGACTGGCTGGGCCTGATGGACACTGCCTCACAAAAGAGTTGTCCTTAAAATGTTTTTACTTAACGAATAAGATATTGAGGTGCAACATTACAGGTTATGGAACTGTTATTGTGAATACAGTCAAAATGATCTGCTGTGCTTTCAAGTGGTTTGAATGTCAAGAGAAGAACTGGATAAATCTATTCGTGTATCTGCACTGTGTAGCCCAGTTAGCTGAGTAGCATTAGCTGGTTGGGGCTCATTTTTGCTCCATCCATTAATTGTAATTAGGCAGCAACCTAATTGACTAACCTGTTGGCATCTATGGTGACATAATAACAGTTACAGGAGCAAACGCACCCTACAGACACCGGTATTAGACCTCTCAATGAGATGTCTCTGTCGTGACGCGGCGGCGGCGACCAGCGCTTTGGTCAACGACCACCTCTGCCTTGAAGAAAACTGTTATTAGCCAGCTAGCCACACTAGCTTTTCTGTTCTTAGCAATTAGCTAACGACTAGCCCCCTAAGTTACAGCCGCTAATCAGCATTAACAAACAACAGTTCCGATAGATTCACCATCAAGTCCAACGTGAAAACAATACGTTATTACTGCTGAAAATGTCACCTCCGCTCGTGTTACACTCGCTAACTTAGCTAGCTAACGTTTAACAACAGACAATAGACATTTTGACCAACCTCAGCATAGATTTTCCCTCAGGTAAAAAGTAGTCCCTTGACAGAAGTTTATTGAAACGACTTGGCAATATCTCTACTTCTCTCTCATTTTCATGCTCAATATGTTTAAACAATGTGTCAAATTAATGCCAACTAACTAATGAGTTAAGTTAAATAACCGTTTGGATCTGATGGTAACCTTTCTAGCTTTAGCTGCTAGCCACTTACAGTAGTGTCGGAACTTCCGGTTGCGTTTTAAAATCACAATAAAAGCCTTTTTAATAAATAAATAAATATATCCACAGCTTTCTTCAAACACGCATACATATCACATACAATAATCTTAGCACAAATTAAAACTACTCAGTAATCACTCATTGTTAAAATATAAAACTAGATGGGAATTACGTGTATAATAATCACGGCAGATAGACTTCAGCTCAATAATAAAATAACTAGTGTGTTTAAATATTACTATTATTATTATTATTATGTGTAGGCTACCTGAACACATCACACTGCAGTTTGGAGTAAAAGTCAACCCTTTGTTGGGAAAAATGAAACTGACAACATACTGTCTAGGTCAAAAACAATAAAAGATGCAGTAAAGTTCCAAACCTTTTATTTTTTGATGATCCTCCCTCTAAAGGTTTTCCAGGTGTGGGGATTCCTCAGGATCCCCTTGGAGGAACTGGAGGACATGGTCGAAGAAAAAACAATCTGTGCTACTCTGCTTACTGAGACTTAGGACCAGATACTGATGGGTGGATGCATATGGATGGATAATGTTTAGACTGAATCAATAGTTTCCAAACTAAGGGGCACATGTGATTAGGAAAAAGTTTCTTGAGGGAAAATACCCTTTTCACCACAGACACTTTGAGCTGTCAAATGCACCAAGTGATACTGTGATGTGAGGAGTCAAATCATTGGATAAAATCAACTCTGGTCAAAGGTCAAGTTTAGGGGAGTCACAAATAAAATAGAAACATTTTTAGGGTAGAAATGAATATAACTGTCAATGATTCACAATACAATGATTTATTTTCTTAAATACTTTAGTCTAATACAGGGCACAAAATAATGGAGCTGACTGTACAACGTATACTACATGTGATTACTATCATATTGCTTGGTCAATCACTTCAAACATTTAAAAGGTATTTTATTTCACAGTGATAAATGGACAAACCGTGAGATATTTACTTTTCCACTTTATATCTTCTCAGACTTTTGTGAATTCCCAGGGGACATTATTGATTATTTACCACTAACAGCTGTTGTTTTGGTCTCCCCAACGGTTTTGTTGGAGGTTTTGAATTCTTGTCATGAATCTTCAGATGTGCTCGATAACCTTGAGAGTAATAGAAGCACTTGCCACATTTCTCACAAGTATACGGTTTCTCTCCAGTGTGAACTCGCAGATGAACTTTCAGATCACATGCTTTGGAGTAGCTTTTACCACAGATTGAGCAGAGGTGAGGCCGCTCTCTGGTGTGAGTCTTGAGGTGCACGTTGAGGTGGGAGGACTGTGAAAATGCCCTCCCACACTGATCACAGTGGAAATTCTTCTCTCCAGTGTGTGTCAACTCATGTTTTTTGAGTGAATAAGCTGTGACACAACTCTTTCCGCACTCTGAACAGAGGAAAGGTGAATCTCCTGAGTGAACACGCTTATGTATTTTGAAATAATATTCATTTTTGAATGTCTTGCCACACTCAGGACATGCATAAGGCTTTTTGTGCCTCTGGCGGTGTTCCTCTAGCTGTTGTTTCTGAGGGAAGTCCATGCCGCACTCTGCACACACATGAACTGTTACAGGAGATTCTGTAGGGGGACTCTTCTCTTGAACTAATGTCCAATTTGGTAACTCACCTGTGAGGAAAACAAAGACATGTTTCAAAATCGATTCATAATCAATGCAATCACTGGATTCACTTGTGTGGGCAAAGTAGAATTGCACAAATATAGAACATAAACTGCTCCACAAAAGAGACATGGTTGGCAGACAGTTATGAGAAAGGAGTCGATGGTACAAATGTTTTTTTGGAATACATTGTGTGAACATTTTTCCCTTTAGCGTTGAGTAACTAGCTCAAAGATCCTCAACAATTCTAATTCCTCTAATTCTGAGCACAAATTGTCAGGTGGGAGTAAACAGCAAAATACACAGAACACAGGCATAGCCTACACAAGTTCTACAATATTAATAAATTATAATGTCTACACACAAATCCAAAACATTTATATTACATTAGAAGACTGTGGTGGAAGCACAAGATCAGATCTACATAATGTATCTGTCATTTAATCAGAGGAAATACAATTAAGCTACAAGTTACTAAGGTAATATGACAAGTTGAGAGGATTAAACTGAAAAACACACAACCAGAGCTTTCCACAGGCATTTCATTAAAAATAAAAGAATCTAATTACAGACAAAGGAGCTTCTTGTTGCCTCTGACCTCTGTGAACTTTCATGTGCGTTTTGAGGTTTCCACTCTGGGTAAATCCTCTTCCACATATGAAGCACTTGAAAGGTCTTTTCCCTGAGTGAATGACGAGGTGTCGCCTCAGAGCGGTGTTGTGATAAAACACTCTCCCACAGGTTGGACAGTCGTAGTTCTTCTTGAGTCTGCGAGGCCCCTGGTATTGTTTTGGCTCCTCAGACAGCTTTTCCTGAGGCTGTTCATGGGAGCTGCTGTGTTCAGGTTGTGGCTGTATTAAAGTTCCTTCTAAAAAGAAAAAACAAGGTAAAGTAGTGTACATATGGTAACATTGTGGGAACAAATGGGAACATATAGCTAGGAGCTCCAATAGTAGCAGGTCAGATTTGTCACGCCGGGGCAGCAGGAACAAGGTATAAACACAACCCCAACATATTATCACCTCATAAAGTTAATATGGCAAACCAAGTTGTTAGCAAACAGATGCTCATTTACGCATCCAGCAGTTACAGAGCAAAACCAGCATTCATTTTGAGTCGTGTTTCTGGCCACCTGATGAATAATATTCACTCTCCATCAACAACACTGATGAGAGCACTGAGAGTGAAGCAAAACATGAAAGCAGCACACAGTAAAAACAAAACAAGGAACTGAAAGAGGCTAAAAGCTCTGCAGAGCTGCAGAGTCAGGTGATAATTCTCTGTGGGTTCATCACGAGCGACACCTTTCACATACATGTAGTCATTTTATCCACTGTTAATATAAAAATATTGATTAGTGCAGCTTTAAGCAGTGAGTTAGATTTTTACTGCCCCCTTTCTAATAAAATAAAATAAAATACGTTTTTTTTATATACAGCACTGTATCTTCTTTCCCTTAAATGTTTTAAAATATAAGACATGTTTTGTTGCAGGCTTACTGTTTGTGCATGCCGGTATCTTTCCTGGTGGACCATAGATTCCTTCGAAACTAAATCAAGATTTTAGTTTTAAAAAATGTCAAGAGCATATTCTACATCATACAAATAGCTCAGTTTGAACAAGATAAAAGACCACAGTCCTGCTTATCTCAATTATAAATCTGTAAAAGGTGGATGCGTTCACAAAAAACATAAAACCAAAGTGCCAGTCAAACTCACCTGTAGGTGCTGTTCTTTGATCCTGTGTTATAGGTTTGTGTTCTTCATGGTGATTTACCTCTGCACCCGCCATGCTCAGGTGCATTTTCTTTGATGTGGTGAGCCCATGCTCAGAGGGTGGAGACACAGAGGAAGTCCCAGAAGGCCAGGAGGGCTGCTCGGCTGGACAGCTCTCTTTAAAGTGCTCCTGATCCTGGGATCATGACATAGGGTCAGTTATAGGGTTTCATTTTATTATTAACCAAAGTTAAAGACTGTAATGGCACTGACAAAAAAATCTGTGTTTTTTCAAAATTAAATAAAGTTGCCATATCTTTTTTTAATTACTCATATTATTAGACCATTATTCTTAAGCTATTTTCAAAAGGCACTCAACATATAAAAACAACAATAGATTAAGTAAGTAAGGTCATCTTACAAAATGAAATATGCAATCTTTCTCAAAACATGAGCGTTACATATTTATTATGCAATTAATACACAGTCAAACCTGAGAATGCAGGTGTTCGGTCTCACAGACACAAGTGAACCCACCTACTGACAGTTTTACACCAACTTCCACCCAATTCAGTCACTTTCTTACAGTAACAAGTGAAGCCAAGAATGACGGTTTCTTTTAGTCCACTTTATCTGAGATGTTGAGTAACCAGAGCAGCGTGATTTAGCCTCATTTACCGCTGTGCTCTTGAGCAGGGCACTGAAAGGAATGCTTACTCCTGCTGGAGCACCATAAGCCGGGTGGCCCTCTGCTGTATTTGGGTTTTGGTCCCACAGGTTGAATGCTGTATATTGCCCAAAGTTCCACAGAGATGTCTGGAAAATATAAAGCAACAATGAATATGAGGGGTGTGAACAGGCAGCAAGTTCATTTTATCATCTCAAGGGTTCATTTTCTCTCACCTGGCTGTCGATCTCTGCAGCCTGATTTCTTTGGTTGCCAAGGTGATCCTGTGGCCCATTTCCTGTATAAACAAATGACTTATACTCATAATTTCTATTATAGCCACTTGTCCAGTGACATAACAAATACTAGTTCTTTTGTAATGTGTTTACAGATTGTGATTATTGAAACACTTGGAGGTTTGTCGCTGCTGTAGATACAGAGATGATCTAAAATAAATGTGTAAACACATTTGTCTTGAATTAAATTCTAATTTATAATAAATATTTCCTCATACAGTGTTTATTTAGGATTATGTTAGCAATAAAAAGAGCATGCAAAACATTTAATAGTCAAATGGATACATTTTTGCAGACATTCCTATAGTGAGTTAATTGCATGACTTTCTATGACTGAAGCAGAAACATTGATTTGAATGATTATCACTTAATGTAAATCACAAATTATTGAATATCTTATCAACCATTTTGGAATAAGAGTCTCAAGACTTCTGGCATCATGGGAGTTTGGCGGTAGGTCTTTAATTATTTACTAATACGAAAATCCCCTTTTTAAAAGGAATGACTTGACACTTGTTACATGTCAGATGTAGAGCTGAAAAAAACAAAGATGTCTTATATTTGTATAAATAGTTGGTGGAATCCGTATTTGCTGTGCAGTCTACAGTAACACAGTCTTTTAAACAAGTAAATAAAATAACATTTCACATTGCGAGCTGGATGGTCATGCATGACAGTGTGCTTACTGCTTCACAGGCTCTAATTTAGATGGTTAAAGTCAGTCAATCAACACACTTACCGAAGTCAGAAGGCTCCCAGGTCAGGTCTTCTCCATCTGAATCAGGCGGAGCTCTCTGTGAGAGCTTCTTGGGCCTCCTCGACTTTCTGGTGCTCCCCAGCAGCCTGGGTCTGCCCAGCTGCCTGGTGGGCCCGATGGGTTTGGCACTGTGAGTCTTCTTGTGGTTGTTGAAGCCTTGTCTGTAGTAGAAACTTTTCCCACACTCTTCACACTGGTATGGCTTCTCTCCTGTATGAACTCTGAGGTGAACTTTAAGCTCTTCAGTTCTTGCATAACGTTTACCGCAGATGGAGCAGAGGTGAGGCCTCTCTCCAGAATGCGTCACATAGTGCGCCCTCAGAGTTGATTCCTGCTTGAACCTTTTCCCACATATAATGCATGGGAACGGTTTCTCTCCTGTGTGATCCCGCATGTGGTTCTCGAGTCCCTTCGAGGTCTGGAAACCTTTTTCACACTGTGAGCACTGGTGGGGCTTTAGACCCTCGTGTCCAGCTTCATGCTCTTTTAATTTTTGGATGTATGTGAATTTTTTGCCACACTGTGTGCAGGAGAATGGTTTCTTTGATTCATGGACTTGTTTCAAGTGTTCCTCTAATAGATGTTTCTCTGAAAATTGTGTCCAACACAAATGGCAGATTTCCACTGATGATTGAGCCGCTTCAGGTTGAAGGAACCTTTTCTCTAATGCTACCATGTTGGTGAATTTCCCTGTTGGAAGAAAAACAGCATTAAGTTTATCATCTTTAAAGCTGAAATTATCAATATTTTTATATTAACAATGGATCAAATTACTACGCGTGATGTAGAAGTGGTCGCCTATAGTGATGAAGAAAATAATCAGTTCTATAGAGCTTTTTAGCTACTTTCAGCTCATTGTGTTGATTTTATGGCCCACAATTTTAGTTTTTGTACACTCATCAACGTTAAAGTAGGTCAAGGTTTAATCAGGCAGTTACCTCAGATAAACAGTACCAGCCCAGCACCAAAAAACTGACAAAGTTAGTAACAAGCTGGTGAACACAGTAGAGCATTTAGCAGCTAGATTGATTTCTTTTTCCAGGAGTTGGTGTTGACCAAAAATAGAGCTAAAAGGACAGTAAATATTGGACTTACATTTGACTGATGGCCAGAAACATGATTCCAAATAAATGCTAGTCACTCTGTTGTTGCTGTGTTTAATAGACAACTATTAGCTAACACGT
Organism: Nannoperca obscura; assembly: GCA_036024295.1. NCBI lineage: Eukaryota > Metazoa > Chordata > Actinopteri > Centrarchiformes > Percichthyidae > Nannoperca > Nannoperca obscura. The sequence continues at coordinate 9,262 of JAVQJL010028769.1, forward strand.
TAACCATAACTAGATAAAGTGCTAAAGATAAAGTGATCATGTGAATGTTGTGCTGTGGCCTAAAAATTCAGTTAATGCAGCTAATAAATTAATTAATTTATAGTCTTAAATAAATGTATAGCCTTTGTAGTAAAGGCAAAATATTTCATGTACAATATTCATATTTCCAGTTTTTCTGCACCTCCTGCAGCAACTAAAGTTGTATTGAACTTGAACAATGTTACTTTTTGCTGAAATATTTTCAATTACAATATAGATCTAAAAGCTTATTGGAAAACCAATTGTCTATAAAAAGAGAGACAATCACAGAGAGAAACTGAAACTGTCTTAATATTAAAAAGACCAAAACAAATACTGCAGGTTTCAATGCTCTCACCTTTATGAACTTTCTGGTGTGTTTTGAGGTTTCCAATCTGTGTGAAACCTCTTCCACACACTGTGCACTTGTATGGTTTCTTCCCTGAGTGAATGATAAGGTGCCTTTTCAGAGAGGCACTAGTAGGAAACTGCTTTCCACATGTTGAACAAACGTAAGTCTTTGGAGTCCTTCGCTCTTCTTCAGGATCTACAGCCAGCACAGGTGCTGGATGGTAGATCCGTCGGTGGACTATCAAGCTTCTGTTAACTTTAAATGTCTGTCCACAGTTGCAGCACCTGTGAAGTGGGTGTTTGCCATGTTTCTCTCTCAGATGGCGGCCTCTGGCATACGCGCTCTGGAAATCCTTGCTGCATTCCGTGCAGCTGAAGAGCTTCCCAGCCTCAGTGTTCTTCCGACGTTTCCTGGGTGTCGTTTTGAGAGAACGGTTATGTTCAGGTTTGGCGGGTGTAGCCGTGTGCGTGTCACCAGGTAACGTAACATCAGGAGCCTCACCTGCATGTATGAAACAAAGAAGCTGGTAGGTAAACAGATCAACACATTATCTAATTTACTCCTTATTGTTTGTAACCATGCATATCATTTCAGTTTTATTTGCTGAGATATCCATCTCTGGGATTTCTACCTCCATCCCAACAAAATGGAGATGATTTCTGGTGCTCACAACAGTACATACAAACATCTCTTTTCCACTTTTATTTATTACTAAAATTAAAAAAATTAACTGAAGATATACAGTCACATCTCTAAGTCTTCTTCATTCTTTCAGTTCTGATATTAGGACACCAGTACTGGCAGCCTCCACTTCATCCAGAGCCTTTTCAGTAGCCTCTGCAGATTCCTTGGCTCCAGCTGACCATCCATGTATGCTGAGGCGTTCCTTCAGCCTGTCCTTGCGTGGGACTCTCTTGTCACAGGCTGGACAGGGGAAAGGTTTTTCTTTGGCGTGGATATAAATGTGTCTCTTTAGTGTGTTCAGCAAATGAAACGCTGTCCCACACTGGGAGCATTTGTGATGTTTGGTTCCCGTGTGGGTCTTCTGGTGTCGCTGTAGAGCTCTGCTGTTTGAGAATTTCCTACCACACACACAGCAGCAGCAAGACCGGTCCATGCTTCTATCCAGTTGTTGATCATTAGTTTGGGGCACATTAAGAATGACCTCTGAAAAAAACATTTAGTCAGATAGAAATACAGAAACAATGAATTTTCCTTACATAATTTAACAATACAGCATAACTCTCCTAAATCTTCTCTCCAACTGTATCTGAACACAGTGTTTCCCCCCACATATCCTCTATTAAAGAGAGTCCAAACCAATGAATGACAATTAGATTAAAACAAACTAAACTAAACTATTTCCACTTACTAGAGCTGCCACGATCCCATTCCAACTCTTGTCCACCTGAGTTGATCAAAGCACCAACTGCGTCTCCTTCTTCTTGCACATTCGTCATGACAGCCGTCTTTTTAGTGTGTCTTTTCATGTGCAACTGTACATGGCTTATCAGAGAAAAGTTCATACCACTCACAGGGCAGAAGAAAGGCTTCTCTTTAGTGTGTGTTCGCAGGTGAACAATAAAAGGGTTTCGAAACATAAACCTCTTCCGACAGTAGATACATTTGAAAGGCTCGGCTCCTGCATGCCGTTTCTTGGCTTCCTGGCACTGATGTTTGTGATCGTCGTCGGTCTCCTGGGGTTGTTCAGGTTTTTCTGCTGCAGTTCGATTGTCCTTGACATCAGAACAAAATTTGACTTCTTCTTTAGGAAAGAAAAACAAGACAATGAATTCCATACAGGTTATAGAGAGCACTTCAAGTTTAGATTGCACCCTCCATGTTCAGTCCTCTACTCACCTGATTGACTGGAATTAGAGAGAACTTCAGATACGACCCTGGAAACTGCTCCACAGTGTTAACCCTCAGTTTTTAACCACAATGAATCTATCTGACATTTAGTCTTAGTTATGCTCTGATCGCCATGCAAAGGACTTTGGTCACAGTCACAGCCATTCCTGTGGGAACTTGTGCTGTCATCTTTGTGTTGGTATCCATCAATATATGGGGCATTGCTGGCAGGGCTGTGCTTTCCATGGTGGGGCTCAGATAAATGATCAGATGATCCACACTGGCAGGAGAAAGCATGGCCGAGGCATTTACAGGAAAGAAAGAAAAAGGAAGAAAGAAAAACAAAGACCAAAAAATTATAATCATTTCTTATAATTTGATACCACTATATGTGTCAGCCACAGTAATACAGTATTTATTACATGCTGTTAGCTTATTTTACATAATATTCTACTACTGCAACTACTGAGGTTTTCTACTTTACTTTTTCAAAGTGAGTTTTTCCCTCATCTGCATCAAGGATCTAAAGGATAAAGAACGTAGTATGTTGTACAAAATGTGACACTCTGGGGGATTCATTTGTGAGTTTGGGCTACATAAACAAAATTTACGGATTAGAATTATAAAAATATATTTAGTATGTTAAATCTTGAACATATTATGTTTATAATTTAATGCATTCATGTATTTTCGAAGTGTTGGAATACAAGACATAAATGATCTCAGCTCTCCAGACAGTTTACACTTAGATCTGATTGGTATAAACAGATAACAAGATCAGTAAACCTAAATGTAGGAAGGTCAAGTCAGCCACTATATCCACTACATCCATACATTCGTTTGAGGTGATCGGGAACCTTGGATGCCCCAATGTTACAGTCAGTATTGTAATTAATACATTTTGAGACTCAAATGGGGTCCTGAAAGACACCTGGACCACAAAATGATTATGAGTGACTGAAACTGTGCTTCCAACTGTTTAAGAGACCTCTTCACTATAGACATGATGTGTAGATGTAGGGAAAGCAGCAGAGGTGTAATTAACACTGAGAAAAAACTGCATTGCATTTACAGTAGTTGAGGCACCTCAAGGCCACTGATACTGTGCACACTCACCTACTGGGACACTCAATGCTACTGCACCATTGTTAATGTTATTAGTTACACATGTGATTTCCTTCTCTAATATCAACAGTAAAAACACCTGCCCTGAAAAATTCCATCAGTAAGGGCCGTCCTAAAATATTGCAGCATCTATTGCTACTGTTAGCGTTTGTTGTTATAGTTGTCCTTGCTTTCTAATGGACTTAGGTAACACTTTTGCTAATAATTTTCTAAAGCAGGTTTCTTGAAAAGAAGAACTATGTAATGTAATAATAATTAAAGGAAAAAAAGAAAACTTCAGTTTTTAAATCCACATTGTTACTGATTATTTATTGATTGATATTGGTAACTTTGTTCTGCAAACATATTTAATTGTATGCTTGCCAGTGAAAAATAATCATTAGTTGCAGTCCTACACAAAATAAGCCCCACCTCAACCAGATACAACAGTAAAATCCTGATTTTAGATGGATACATTAATACAACAAAAATGTAATTTTCAAAAAAGTCATTTTTTTTATAGAATACAATTATTTTTCATAGTTTCAGTACATTTTTGTGATTATACTTAATAATATACTTAATTATACCTAATTTACTTTTTTAAAGTACATTTTAAATGCAGGACTTTTACTTGTATCAGGGTTTTTTTACTTAAGTGAAGGATCTGAATACTTCATCCCCCACTGGAAACCAGACATCCAGATATTTTCACACTATCTGTCTCCTGTCTGCTCAGTCACGCCTCGACTGCAGCATGACGGCGGGCAGTAAACATGAGTTGACGATGCAACTCAAATTTACACACTGTTTTTGATCAGCTGGCTAACGGCTAGCTAGCATGCTGCACTAACTCGGCCGTTGTATGCCAATTTATAATACTCACTTCATGCATGGTGCCTTCAAATCACCCCGTTGGCGTTAACTCCCATCCCCGAGTCCTCAGCATCACCACTGTACGTGTACCAAAAGGTTTTTGTATGGCTTTGTACATGCTGTGATACAACAGCTACAACAGCTAGCATGGGAAGCTAGTAGAGACTGCGGCAGCTAGGTTCAGGGTTGCCAGATAGGACGACTGAAATAAGCAATCCAAGCTGTCAAATAGAGCCTTTAACAGTAGTCTCCATAAAAACCTTTTTTTGCTTTTTAGATTTATAGATGTATTTACATATATTGTACATTAACAGCAAAATATTGTTTTTACTAAATGAAATGTGGATCATTTATTTATCATGTTATTTTTTTACAGCAACTAAATGCTTTAATATGCACTAATATGACATTTTTGGCAGATAAACATCTAGTCCAAACCATACGGCTAAATATTCTTAGATTCATTAAAGGCTATATTAAAAATTAATAAATACACAGTTGGTTGTTTAAAAAAAAAATATATAACAGTGAGTCTCATTTGACCAATAAGCCTGCTATGACATTCACGGAACAGATTTTTACGCTGCAGAACAGTCTGCATGTTAATGCATATATTAATACATATATTATATTAACTAAGTCCTACTGATGGCAATGTTTTATTGCTGGTCTTCCACCTTAACTATTTATTATTTCGGATAAAGTGAAAAACTTTTTTATGTTATTTTAAATCGGCATATAATTACTCCCATTAGATTTGGGATTATGATGATTGTAAAATGGTAAGGTGTAGTTTACACCTCTGGATCACACCTCGATATTAGATAATGGCAAGAAATTAAGGGCTGAGTAGGTAGTTTTCTTTTGGCGTCATTGGGCAAAAATGCCATGTTAACGTGCAGCATATTATAATTCAAGTGATGTGAGAGCAGACCTCTACTTCAGCGCCTCCTCTTGGTTCTGTTTTAAGGCTTCAGAAAATCTAGCCCGTGACGGGAGACTTGAGCCAATCACAGGTTATTCAGAGAGACTGTGCGTTCGTATTGGCTAAACTACGTGAGCAGATCCACGTATGTCCCTTCAGACA
>JAVQJL010028781.1:0-32568 GCA_036024295.1 Nannoperca obscura
GAGAGAGAGAGAGAGAGAGAGAGAGAGAGAGCATGCTGTAAAAGAAAGAAAGGGGTGGATCCGCATATTTAGTTCTTGGGTAAACATGTCTGCTGGTGACCAGCAAGTCTGGTTTGCCAAATAAACTCACTGCATTTGTTCAGCTCCAGCCCTTTCACCAAGACACCACATTCCACAGGCAGAGGCCCCATCCCCCATTACACTAGCTGGCCCCTTTCGCTGCCTCACACAAATGCAACGTTTATAGGCTGCTGTGGCCAGAAGTTCACACTCATTGGTTCAAAGACCCTTTCACAGGCAGAGCAAACATTTTAGTGAATCACATCTGTGCCACCACCTACAGTACTCGTGCGTTAACCCTTTCCCGTGGTGTTTGGGGCTGTAAGAAACTAGACATCAGAGACCAGATTTTGCAACTAAACTATGCACAGACTTGCACGGGCCCCCTCAGTGCCCCATCACTGGTAATTTGATTTGAAGCGTATTACTTTTGCTCTGTCAAGTGTACAGTGACAGATATGTAGCCGTCTCAAATATGCAAAGCACGTTTTTCACACGGTCACAAATAAAGGTTAAATTGCACACTTAAATTGCCATTGTAATAAACGCCACTTTGAACAAGAAGCTATACTGCTGCATTCAGGTCAAAGCAGCTATTAGCCGTTTCTTCTGAGTTGAAAGCTTTGGCTAAAAATACCGTGCATATCTCACATCTTTCAAAGAGCAAGCATCCACTTCACCCCCATGCTAATGGCAGCTGGAGACATCACACAGACCTGATAGGCCTTTATACACATTCTCATTATACTGACAGCGCTGGGAACTTGATACATTCACAATCAACAAAAAAACCTTCACTACTTTTAGGACAGATCACATCTAATTACATATGAAATGACAGAGGTCACAATGCCTGCAGTCAGATGGGTAAATGATTTCTTTGTTTGGCGTATGGCAGTGGGGCAGAGAGGTATGGGAGGGCAAGAAACCAGTCCTGTTATTCTCAGGGTTTCCTCCATCAGAGAAGTTGGTATTATGACTATCTCTCAGAATCTGCAGTATCATATGTTCAAACCATAAGCGCAATTCACAGCTTTCTGTAGAGTCTAATCGATAGGGAGCGATTTCCCCGTTCAGAGCCAGAGGTATCTGTTTCCCCTCAGCTAGCGTTAAGTGTGCAGGGGCATTCCACCTCTGACAGGCCAGTACCCCTCAGGGACCCAGGCCGGGATGGTGCAGCCCGTCACACATCTGGAGCTCATCTCCAGGGGCCGACAAGCCACTACATCTCTACTGGACGCTCGATCGACATCAGAGGCAGCCAAAAACTTGAAAAAGACCAACCAAACCCTACCGAACTCTTGGGTAGTGTGAGAACAACTGAACCAAAACATCCAGAGGGTCAATTCACTGTCATCGCTGTGGAAGTCATGCAATTGTTATGCAACCATTATTAGCCAGCAACTATCAAGTTCACTGGTTTAATATTAGCCATCCTATGAAAGAGTAACTTAAAATGTATTTTTTCATTAGTCATTTGCACTTTTTGACAGGTTTGAACATGAAAACATAGTTTTTGTAACTCAACACTGCAGTTGGATGTGAGCAGTAATTATATGCCATGGTAATATGGATGATAAATGATGCTTGCATTACATCAGTAGCTAATTGTAGTTAATTAGCAGAGCTAAGACGCTCCAACAGTCAAATTGCACAAAGTCTAGGCATACTGTATGTGCAAACTGGCCCTGAATAGTGTGTCAACCATCCATATGTACTACACTTGTCTGTCAGCTATGTTAGCTTCACCTGATAGGCCACTTAAAAGCAAAGTTCAACCCATTTTTATATGAAGAAAAAAAAAGCTGTAGCCTAAGAATGTCAAAGAAAAACGGGCTGATCTCAAGTCCTACTGGTTTTTATTACGAGAATATGGACATGGCAATCATTGACATATATGGTAACATAAATATAGCCTACGTTTAGTCTACCTAACCAAGTACACAAACACAGATCATGTTGTATACGCTGCAAGTCTCCTTTCTACGTCAGCTGGTTTAAGAGGAAATTATATTTGGCAGGTAAATGATTATGCTTAGTCAAACTAGATATTTAAATTGTTGACATCCTTAAGATACAGAACCCACTTAGATGCTTGATTAATACCAACTCCATGCTGCAGTTTAGTCCACAAACAGGACGCCACACAAGTCCGGTATATATGATCAGATAATGATTAGATAAAACTGTCATGACTCGAATGGGGAAATTGGGTTGTTGCAGCAGCAGGGAATATGATATAGATAACAGATAGAGCAAACAGACCCTACTGAATGTAATACAACAGCACCAAAAGCACATACTGAGAATAGCATAGCCAATAAATGCATACAGCATTTCCAATGACAGATTTACAGGTAAGCAGATGTTTGCACAGCACATGGTTCACATTCACTCACCCTTTTTTAGATTTAATTTGGCTCCCATTGTGGCACAAGAGGAGCTCTTTTTGATGATCTAATTTGCCAATTATTTAGTCAAAGTTGCTACCACTTTTGTTTTGTCTGTTTGTTTTTTAAAACAAATGATCTGACCACACATTGTCCATGTGCTGAAAGCGTGGAGCTTCCTCAGGTTTTCTAATCACATTTATTTAGTGCAGCAAAACCTGAGATGTCTTTGTTTGACCAGATGGCTGGCTAATCAAGGCTGGCTCCGCTGGGGGTTGGGGGATCCCAAATCTGCCACAAACATTACTGAACCACACTTCACGTTAATATGTTGATATTTGTTAGAAAAGGGCCTTGTGGTCTGATACACACATTGTGTGAATTTGACATAGAGAACCACACTAAACATGTGGAGATTAACGAGATGCGGCGAAATTACGTTTAGGTTGTCAAATAATTAAGTGCAAAGGAAACATTCTACACTACATCTCCATCACATGGAGGGATACCAAACAATGGAGCACCATTTCTGATAACCTCCTTAAGCCACAACATATAGTTCTTGTAATAACCTACATTAACTGTAGCCCCTGGTGTTAATAATTCCATTTTCTGTGCCACTCTGTAATCATTTACTAACATGGCTTTTGAAATTATTGACTGCAGTTGACATGGTCCATAGTACTATTCACAGTGTGATTGTCTATTAACCAGATCAGCTACAAGTTAGAGCCTGATGTGTTATTCAATACAGACCTTCAATTCAATACAAGTGTTGAATCAAACTGTTTGTGGTCTGCGGACACCCGTGAAAACAGGGTCAGTCCACTTTCTTATTATAAACTCTCAAACATTTTACTTCTATAAAAGCTAAAACCATAAACCAATAATACACATGAAGTACAGAGTCCGACTTGATTTTTATTTCAACACTTTGAATATGACAATGTGATTAACTTTTATCCGGAAAAGCACAGCCATCTAAGCTCAGAGCACTTGATCTGCAAAAGAGATTTTATCCAAAAGAAAAGAAACTATCTTCATATACTTCAACATACCTCTGCTCTCAAACAAACAGGACTGTTACAAACAGGACTTTTCTCATGCGAGAAAAAAGTTGTTTTCCTATATGAAGTTGTGTGTACACTAGCACAACATTTAGGATTACTAGCCAGTGACTGACAGGCACACTGCTTGAGCCCTGACTGTAGAATGTAAATGGTGGAAGCTGAGCTGTGAACATATTGCTTTTAGTGTAATGTGACGTTTTCTGGCCAGCAGCCAGGAGTTTTTTTTTCTGTCTTCCTCCTCTCCTAGTAGTTCCCTCTTACAAGCACGTGATTATGCTCAGCTTGTGTTTGAAGACTTGGCAGACAAACAACCTGGCCACATGCTATTATAAACTACATGGGATTTTGGCAGGCAGTGCAATGAGTGTGCCGACCAGGAAGGCTGGTTATAGTGAAAGGAAAGCCTCCTTCTCCTCTGCGTCGCTTTGTGGAAGGTCTCAGTCAGCTGCTGTGTTTACCCAAGGGCCTTGACACAGTGGCCCAGTTAGCACCTACAGGCCCCTGACATCAGCCTGGAGCTCAGCCAAAGCAGAAGCAGAAGACAGCCAAGAAAGCCACTAACAATAGCCAACTCTCACTCTTCACCTCCTCACTGCCTGGCCCTTTCTACAGGGAGCAAAGCAGTGGGGCTGTATCTTTTGTCCGCAACACAGAAATTCTTGATAGATGTCAATTGTAAATCATTTTCAAGTGCCTGCTGTCTAGTAGGCTCTTGGATTGGATTTACATTAACATAAAAGGTTATGTTAGTGGAGTCACACAACATGTATTACGTATTGCGCAACATGTATTATGTACTACAGATGCCCCAATTTACTTTTTCTCTCCGATCTGATTACGATTTGGATATGTGCCAACCAACGACCGAGCACAACTTCCATCCCTATGAAAGTTAGCTTCATACACATTAAAAGCCGCCGTCTTGATTTTCTGTATTTTGAGACAAACTTAATGACATCTTGAGTTAGCCATTTGCTACTAGGTCACTCAGTTGCAAACTGACTCATGTTACGTTATGGCAGGTTCATGGTCCACCGCAAGCTTGGCCTGTCTAACTAGATATCTTTTTAGAACGGTTTATTAATTAATTAATTCATGCAGTCATTTGTGTTACAATATATTGGCTACGGGCTTAAAAGTGCATTATAAACATATTTATAAAAACATCAGACTAGAGAATCTGAATCAGTGACGTCAGTCTGATATCAGCCGAGTGAATTTATGTCTGTATCAGCACCCGATATTGATGTTGACTCTGATGGGTCCCAACTTTATATCGAACCTGCATGCTTTTTTGCTACCAACCTAAAACCAACGTGTTGGCAATACATTTCAAGTAAGTAAAAGCTGATTTCTGTTTCGAACAGGTATTTAGACTATTTCATTTGGGTAAGATTCTTGTACAGCTGCTTGGTTTTATTATACAACATTTTACATTTGAGTTTGGCTTCTTTTGCAAAATGAAAGAAAAGGGGTTTTGTTTACACTCCTCAAAGTAAAGTATTGAAAAGAGTGCCATTTAGCATCAGTACTAAAAGGCAGGTATCGCATTGACACTAGGATCGAAAGACCGGAAGCAATACCACGCTCAATGACGGTATCAGAATACCTTTAATTACATTGTTGTAAAATATTTGTGAGGCTAATCATGCAACAGTTAGTATTAATTTTAGCACGACAAGGCTTCTTGCTCCAAAACTAAGCTAAGCTATGTTTTTTACATTTTAAATGAATAATCAAAAGGCCCTTTAAATACCACGTACACGCAAAGAATGAATCGTGAGTGGTGGTGCACAGACAGACCAACGAGTTGAATACACAGTACATAAGAGACCATACATGGTACAAGGACAAGACCTAACATACTGTGCCAGGGGTCACTGCAACATGCAATGTGAACAGTAGTCTATGTACTATACATATCACTATATGCAGTCAGTTAGTCTATATAAAACTCAAGGAGACTTTGTCCAACAGTGTCATATGACCTTGGGTCTATTTCCCTGCAGCTGCCAAAGGGGTTGGTGGATGTCTTTGTTTCATTTGGCTATTCCCCTTTCTCTGTTTGCCTTCATTAAAGAGCAGGTGTTGAGATATGCTGAGTGGGAGTGGTTGTAAAGGACGAATGGAACCAGCAGTGGCGTGGGCGGGGGGGGGCTTGTGGTTTCACTACCAACTGATCAAATTACAGCAGGCATCAGTAGCTCAGTTTCCATTAAAAGCAAGGAAGTCAATCCTCCAGGGTAGAGTTGGGGAGGAAAGTGCGACACCTCTAATGGACATGCACCATTTGCATTTAAATGTGAGGACTTTTTGCATTACAATTCAATTAAATGGAGACGAACAGTGTGGCCCTCTGTGACAATGTGCAAGAGCGGGTCATCCATAAAGACATGAGCGAGTCATCCATAAAGACATATGCATAATGTTGCAGGAACGATTATACTTTAGCTGAAAGGCAGACACCTCAAATTCAAAAGGCAAGAAGACCATGTGCTCTTAACAGGTACACTTGCTAAACGAAATGGGTCTGTTGAGAGGAGCACAACTCACTGCTTCCTCGCACTACACCTCCCACATCACTTAATGTGAAGAAGTGGGATCTGAGCGGTATAGAACACTCAGACTTCGAGGGGCACAGCTTCACGCAAACACGTCCACAAAGCAAATCACTACAGCACAAGGATACTAAGGAAATTAGCATTTCTGCGTTGCAGCAGCTGCGTTTTCAGTCTCTCTGAAGGAGGCACAGACATGAGGAGCGGAGAAAGTGCAAATATGATCCACTTGTAAAGCAATCAAATTAAGACCAGTGACATTTTTAACTTGATATCCCATGTTGGATATGCAACACGCATTTGAACGGATGTGATGCTAGAATAACGGTTTATTTGAAAACACTTAGCTCCTTTGAGATGTGTTACAAATTCTCCATCTAGGATGTTGGTGTGGATTATATATTTCAACCACATTAACAGTTTAGAGTGAAAATGTAACTATTAGTGTAAACCATTCCCAATTTGGATTGAGAACACCGTAGGATCTGCTCAAGGATGACTGAGCATGAATCTAGATCCGGTAGTCTTGTGTGTGGATGGCAGAATCATCGTGCCGTGGTACAGCTGAGGTGTGGGGACTGGACACACCACGAGAAGCCTCCTCCCTCCCGGCTGCCAGCAGCAGATGTGCCCTTTGGGACTCAGACAAATAAAAAAAGTGTTTCTGCCTACACCAGCGGGCCCTCACATCCAGCTCCTCCCATTCAGGCCATTTGGCTTTTTTCTTTTTACAGCCCCAGCGACACTGAGTGAAATGAATTGAAAGATCACCAATCAGGCCCCGGACAACAACACGGACATGCACCCACCCCTCCACACCCCCCATCCCCATTAAACCCCCCCTTCTCTTGTTGGTGGCCCCCAGTGGGAATGTTCACTGTTTGAAGAGTTAACTCTTTAATTCCGTCTGGAATGTTTCCTCTGGGTGGGGCAGTGTAGTGTGTTGAGCCAGACCACTAACCCCGTTTCTCCTTCCACAGCATCCCCCCACCCACTCCCCCCCTTATTCCACCCCACCCCTTCATCTCCCTACTAAATTCAATACCTCTATTTCTGGGCAGGGGGGAATTGTCCACACTTGGCTGTTAAGAGCAGGTCAGCACAAAATGAAGCTCGGTCTATGCCAGCACGATTACACCTTACACACTTATTCAGATCAATCTAAACCTGCCGTTTGCGTGTGAAAAATCTCCCACCCGCACTGACATCTCAGGGTCATTTAATAGATGTTTGCCATCCACACCAATGTATTCAATGTACACTCAAAAGTCGTAGGTCGTACGCATTGCAACACTGTTATGTGATGCTAGAGATTTTAAGGTTATCCAGGGTAATATTAAGTGTCAACAGCTTAGTGCAGATGGGAGGTCAAAACATGCAAGTTTTCAAATGAATGTATTATAATTATCATCATATTAGCACAAACAGCTCACAGGAAAGATATTGTGATAATTAGTTTTATGGTTTCAAGAACAAAATTGCATTACTTAATGTTGGACCTTTCACACATGACTATTTTTAAAATACAACATACAATTTAAATTAAGTTAAATGTTCCGATTTTGCCAATATACACAAACTCTACCAAAATACAAGTATGCATCACTAGTTGTGCAGTTGTAGACCTTTATTTGTTTCTGTGCCAAAACAAATCCCACCGTAGCCATAACAGTTGGGCCACATTAAGCACAGAGCAGCATCAATCAGAAACAAACACACCATTAAAAATTCCAAAGCAATCCAGAGCTAAAAGCCTGGTCGCCTCCATCCGACCAAGCCAGCCAAGATCTGCTATTAATGAGGCAAAGCAATGCTCACACAGTATTGAACTACAAACATACAGTGAAAAATCCCAGAGCATTGCACCATATAAATGAATGTGTTTACACGTTGGAATGTGGGAAAATTATTTTTGTTTTTTAGGGTAAAGACACGCAAAAGTAAAATTAATTATAAAATAAAAATGTCCCAGATGGGTCACTTAAAACTAATTGAAGTGCTTGAGGCATAATGACGTAAATCTTATAAGAAAACATACCACATGAAAATAGAGTACTTCAAATGTATGACATGAAAACAGAGAAGGAAGCGGCAGGCCAGCCTAAATGTTGAGGGGAATTTCACCCCAGAGAGCTAAAAAGCTAAAATTAGACACCTTTAGCCAGTCCAATCTGTATTGAGATCAGCGTTGTAGCTAAGGGGGCAAATTTGGAAACAAGGTTAACCATTAAGGGTCTGTGCCATTCATCACAAATGCCATTAGTAATATAATTTTGAAGGCATGAAGTCATCCAAGACAAAGACCCCGATGAGGAATTAGAGATTCACATTCACAGGCAGAAATGAAGAAAAATCGAAAAGAGCATTAATACATTTAAGTCAGTGTGCATCAGGGAATTTATTAGTGTTCCATTTAGATAAAAGTTACATATTCTTTGACACGTAAGGTCAAGGAGCCGCATTTGTGTCATTCCTTTTCTTTGATTACACTGGATCCAGTTGTTACAGTAAGGGTTGGAAGTTATCTATTCACAATGTAGCTCAACAGTTTGAGCACAGCAGAGACAATAAAGGCCTCACACATTTTAGTCACAAGCACTGCAACATGTTTTAATGGACCTCAGCCTTCCTCATTATTTCTCATGTGAATGACCTCCATTTGCAGGCGGCTTGTACAAATAGGGGTCAGACGGTAATTCCAGCCTTATTACATCAGCATAACAGGAAGTGCAGCAAACAGAATAAGACTAAGTACACCATTTAAAACCCACTGACAGTTACGGCATTTGCGAGGCACCAAGTAACATTCAGAAAGAAAGCAGAAACCAGGTCAGGTTGGCGTAGACCACATGCACACCAGGCAGTGAGGCTTCATGGCTCCTACAGCAGCATCACTCAAGAGACAAGAGAGAGGCTAGTAGAGCTGGTGGAGTTGCTCCACATTCCACTGTCAAAATGAAATCCTGAGTCCACGTGCTGAATACACTGTTCTCCTCATTTATCATAAATGAACCATAAACGAGGCCAAACATTCCTGCCTCTAAAAGCTCACACACAATCCTTATTGATCTCCGCGCTGCAGCTGTGCAGCTCCCCACTTCCTGGCTGATGTGTTGCTGGGGCGACAGTTAAATTATGCAACAGCGTGCTGGCTCAACAGACAAGCTTCGGTTACCTAAGCAGCAGGAGGAGGACTGAAGGGTGGCAAATGATGGCAGGGCTCAGCAGCAACAGACGCCCAGGTGAGCGATATGGCCAAAATCTTCTAGCATGGTAATGTATGTAATTTTACATCACGGTGTGTAAAATCATTCAAGAAATGGTTTAAAGTATCTATACCTTGTGTAGCATGTACTTTCACGCTCTGTATTTACAATTTCACTCACACGAGAATGGCGAGATCATGCAAGCATCCAGCAGTGTCACCAAGAGACAGCTCCCACGATGGAAACAGTATTGCCAAATCTCTACCGGAGGATACATTTCTACCATTGCACGGTATATACCGTCATATCACCCAACCCTGAGACTACTTCCACGTACTTTTGTTCTGCCAAAGCAAAAGAGAGCACTGCTTTTGCACTAATTTTAAATTATAAATCAAAAATTATGAAGCTTTACCTGGTTTCAAATCAGATTTCAAAAAACATCTCTAATCTGACCCAAAATGACAAACTAAACTCTACTCGGCCTGCAGGAGGTAATTCTGCAGCCTCTTGTAACCGAGCCTGCTAAATACATTACCGTGCAAATGTACAATGAAAATGTACTAGGCCAATGTTCTTGGCTATTAGCCTATGTGACACAATGAAAGAGAGAATCAAACTGTGTAATGTTAAGTATTCTTAATCTAATTTTCTTTATTGAATCATGGTATAGTATTACAGCAACAGTAGAAGTAGAAACCATTTAAATGTGGCCACCAGTCTGTCAACTTGATGCCTTATTTCATGGCAAGTGGCAAGCACTCCTAAAACTTGTCCGTTGTTTCTCCTATCGGTTTTCTGTGTCTTGCAGCCTTGTCACCTGTCACCTCTCCTCAGTGATTACAGCAATGCAAATGTAGACCTGCTCTGCTCTCTGCCTTCACTTGGCCTCATTTGTCAGAAGGTGGAGTTGCACATGAACGAACAGCACGCAGTGAACATAAAACGTGTAAGCCTGCTGAAAGAAAAACCCACTGCACTCACACACAAACACGCCACCACCTGTAGCGTAGCACACAACATTTCTGTTACAGCATCCGGCTAATCCAACCGGAGTGATTCAGTGAGACATAAGACACAATCCGCGTTCTGCAGGCATGATTAAAACTCTATTAATCAGAAGAGGGATTATCGCGAGTCCATGGGCATGTGTGAGAGCAGGAGGGGTTGGGGAGTAGATTACAGGGGTCATGCAGCCTCTGCCCCACTGCGGTGGAGGCCAGATCACTGAGACCGGCCAGCCGCCCGCCCCGGCTCTCTCCCCACACGATGCCTTTGTCCATCCCCTTGTTTGACAATTATTTACTCCGCTGTTTAGGACAGGGCTGAGGTCACCACACATACATCACTGACACAAAAACACTGACTACACGTGGTCTGCCCAACCCAACCATTTGACCTATATAGGCCCCCCTCACCACTCATATACACTCAAAACACTTCAGGATTACAGGACTACAAGGCAAATGGTTGTCAATCAAGTGTTGCTGCCGGGTGAGGCAAATTACACACAACTAATCATTACCTTGTTACTACAGGGATATGCACTGGTAGTTCATTCTTATTCTGGCATGTTCCACCCACTGTGGAACATGCCATGCCACTGAGCTACGTTGGACCTGTGTAATCATATATAATACTTGCTTGAAATGTTGACCAGCAAACGGACATTATTATCTCTCTGTAAACAGCTCTGGGTGGAATCAGGAGCCGAGCTCTTTAAATATGTCCTGTCACGGCTCAAAAGCATGGCAGGATTCACACACGGTGACTGGCCACATGAGATGTATATGGTCTGCCGTACATTTGTCTCTTTTAGCTAGGTCATCACATCTCCTCTCTGTCACTGCTTTTAGAACATAATAAATGTGCACCCTGCATTCAAACAGGGGTCGGTATTTGCGGCATCTGCCAGGTTTGTCTCTGGCCTCTTGAAGACAATGACATCAAAAAAGAAAAAAGAAAGAAAAAAAAACAGTTCCCCTGCCTCCGATGTCCCCCTCCCCCAACAGCAGTGCAACCTGAAACTGCCTGAAGAGATGAGCCGTCATTAAATACTGCAGAGCTGACATAATGACAGGAAAGATAAAAGAGAGGAAACAAAAAAAGGGCCAGACCAATGCTCATCCCATAATGCCCCCCCTCCCTCCCACCCTATACAATAATAATAAAAACGCAACCACTCCTCCTCCTCCTCCCACCTCTATACTACTGCCTTCCCCAAATTTGGAAATGTGGTCTAGAGAAGCACCATTCAAAGACATTTGCCTTTAAATAGACAGTAATAAAATCCAGACACATGATAGTCCAGCACCCTCAGCCCAAAGATCAATCTCAGATATGTCCTCTGACACTGCCCACTCTTGTGCAACTAAGGCTTTTTATATCACCCACAGGCTGCTGAGTTCTCTTTAACCTGCTATGTCCCACATACCTGGCATTAACATTCGTCTTGGACAGTGAAATGCAGGTGTGAATGCTCCCAAAATGCATTGAGGGCGCATCGCGATCTGATCGCTAAGACCACATTCAGAAGTGGCCTGTGGTATTCAATTTAAAAATTAAAATAAAAAAGTCCAGCTAGAGAACATTTCCTCAAGCAAACGTCCGGAGTAGTATCATAATGTGATGCTCTGTGCTGTCTTTCGTAGTGGCGCTTCACATTGACACTTCTAAAAATCACCAGGGTGTCCGAACACGTGAGACGTACTGCTTCCAGTTGGCATGCCGGCGTTCTGTAACACTGTGCTGAAGAATGAACATTTAAGTGTCTGTCCATATGTTTCTCTTTTTAGAGCAGCACAGGATGTGAAATTACTTTTCTCTTGCTCACTTATTTCTCCGACTGCTGTCTCTCCCCCGTGTGTGTAGCTAATATTTCACTCACCGGCTAAAGTCGTAATGCACAGATCTGATTGGCTGAGCAACTGCACATGAGGCGATTTACAATGGATGCGATCGGTCTGTGAGTTTAGTGGGCCGCTAAAACAGTGTCGTAAAGGCTAGAAAAGCTGTGCCAGCTAAAATAGTAACAATCCGTCAAAATTAAGTAATTCTCAATCATTTATCAGCTATAGGTTTGGGTCTGAATAGGAGTCTACCTAGGCTATTTATTTATTTCCAGCAGACTAGGCACAGAAAGTGCATTGTTAAAAACAACAATGCGTTTGCTCTTTGCAATTGGAAATTATGTACATGTTTATTTGCAAATAGAGCAGGGAAGTGAGATCACAAGTGGTCCCTCAAGGTGGCATGTGGAGACGCATGCGTGCGATATTACGTATTTAGAGCTGTCTACTTGTGATTGGTTCACCCAAGACGCACGTCAATACCAGGTTTGACAGGGCCTAAGATGCTAAACCACATGCAGCTCGACATGGCTTCCAGTTGGCATGCCGGCGTTCTGTAACACTGTGCTGAGGCAATATTTACCTTCAAGGGAAAGTGCACTTGGCACACAGCCGAAACTCTTGAGCTGGGGGGGGGGGGATTGCTACTGTTGCTACTACATCAAACCTTCCCACCCACCCAAAATCCTCGTGCTGACCCGGCCAACAACCCACAGCCGCACAGCAGCAGCCCTGCCTTGCCTGACTCCGCTACCTGGATCAGAGCCAAACCAGAGCCTGAGCAAAGCACCGAGTGGGATAGAGAACTAGAAAGACACACACACACACACACACAGACAGAAAGTGAGCGCAGAGGGAGAGAACTAGTGAGTGTGAACACCCTGCGCCCCAGCCTGGCCCTCTGCCAGGACTCACTTAGGAGGATTTTTTGCCACAAAAGACAACTGGGACTCAAACATCCACAGATAGTTGAAGTGTCACACAAAGATACTGCTGGAGAGGTCTGTCCCACAGTGAAGATTAAGCAGCCAATCACAGCAGGGGGCTGGACTGAGACATCAAACAAAACACTCAACGGGAGAGTGGTGAACAGCCTTTGGGTCACAAAGAACAACAGTACTTAGAGTATGTAGCTCTGTGTTGACTCACTAAATTTAAGGAAAGATGGGACTATTTTTAAGACAGATTAGGACAGAGGGGAGGGAAATCCTCAGTCAGTGATGTGAAAAAATCATTCTAGATGGAGTAATCCTGGTTTTATACACATAATAGGAAGCCAATTAGGGAAAAGACAAACACAGGAATTGGTGTAATAAGGAGTCAACAGTGTGGCAAGGATCTAATGCAGGGCACTAACCTGTCTGAAGTGATCATCAAAGCCCCAGTCTGCCTGCCCATTAGGAGACGTAGCAGAGTGAGGCCCAGCAGGAGACAGGCCCTCGTCAGGTTCCTGCTTCACTCTGATAGGTGGAGATGCAGCCCTCTGAGGGGCCGACGCAGAGTAACTACCAAATGGACGGGCCGGGATACGCGAGGCGCTCTGCTGCAACGCCAGGGTCTGCTTGCGGAGGAACTCCAGACCACTCGCACTGCCCTCATCCTCATCACTGCCCTCGTCCCCCTCCATCATCTCATTGTCGTCGTCCTCATCCCCAGAGTCCCGGCCTCTGTCCTCGTCATCCTCTCTTTCCGAGTCCACACTGCTCTGATTGGACACCCGGGGAGGCAACCCGCCACCAGGGACCATGCCAACCAGGCCTTTGCCCATGAAGCTGGCCCCAGATGCCCGGGCAGCCGCCAGGATGGCCTGCTGGGCAGCAACTTGCTGAGCGTACATGATGTGGGCCTCTCGCAGCTTCCTCTCCTTGCGCTCCATTTCCAGTCGGGCCTGCTGCTGGCGCTGGAGCTGCTCCATTACTGCCTCCAGCTTCATCCCCCCTGAAGAGGTGCTCTGAGGAAAGGCCACACCAGGCTCCTGAGACATGCTGGGCTGTGGGAGGAAGAGAAGGAGTCATGGGTGGCCTAGAAAATACTGAATTACCCCTTTATCCCAATATACAGGAAGAAATGAGACACGTGTAGGGCACATGCATCCTCTCAAAATAGTCAAAGCTACAGTGGAAACAAATTAACCTGATTTGACAATATACTCACAATAATACTGATAGCATTATTTTTAAATGTTATACAAAAGAGGGATCCCTCTTCCTCCTCTCTTCATCAGGTTCATGTAGTAAAAATGTGCTGTGTTGTAACTCTTTGCACTCAGTCACCTTTAGACAATGAACCGAGGGCCTGAGCAGAGTGTCACTTAGTCAAAAGTGGGAAAATCCTCAGCATCACAGCAATACATCTTAACTGTATTTGCTAATATATTTTAAAGAAGAACAAGATATGTATAGGTCTACTACTCCCTGGTGGCTTGGGCTCTCTAATGTCATATATACATTTAATAAAAAAAAAACTTAAGCATGTGTAAAGGCAGGAAAATTCACCAACACTGTAACCACATTTCAAAAATGACTAAAGCAATTTTTAAGTTTTTAGGGAGTGGACGGGACAAAGATGTCACAGCTAAACGTGAAAACATAAGGCACTACAGCAGCCAGCCACGAAAAGGTATTTGGTAATACCAGAAGACAAAAAAATGAAAACGTTAGAAATTAACTTATTTTGAAATATTATAAAGATTAATATGAGTTATTGCAGGAGTAGCACACTGCTTTCTACTAACGAAACCCTATTATACCTGTAAACGGCTTTATCAAAGCGAGGGGTGAATAACTGGGGGAGTGCGTTTTAGTGAGGACAGTGAAGTGACCATCAATGCAGCTGTTGTGTTCAAACGACTTAAACCGAGAGGGAGGTAAACTGCTTGAAAACAGCCTCCAGCTAAAACTTCTGTGTTAAAGAAAAGGTGGGGTAAACTGCCCTTTAGTCATCTTAATAAGGGGAACAACCACCCTAGTGAAAAAAAAATATCAATGAAAACAGTGAAAAAAATACACCTTTTCCGCATTTAGCTAGCTGCCACATCCTCAAAGTAACGTAACGTGGATAACTTGTGGGTAACAGAAGTTAACGTTACCGCATAAAACAAGGAAAAACCAAGTTTGTGAATCAAAAGAATAAAGAAAGAGGTTTTAGTGTTGTCCCATCATTTTAAAATAAGTCAAAAAGTAACCTACCATAAAGGTAAAATTAGCTCTGAACGCGTTTTCTTCTTTTTTTCCTTTTGGAAAATGTAACTTTAAGCTAGCTGCCTCTTCTCCGTGACTACCGGACGGTCAAACTGCGTCTTTCGGATGGTTTCATTTAGCTCGTTACAGATCAAAGGAAGGCACCGGGACGCCGAGCAGGACCGCGACTCACCATTTGTGCCTTACTACTGCCTGAATTGTCCACCATCCCTCCTTCCTTGGCTTTATCCTCCTTCTTCCCTCGTTTGTGGCACTCGTTCAAACACTTGTAAACACACACACACACACACACACGCGCGCGCGCACGCACGGGGAGAGAAATGCCGTGCGTGCACCGGAGATTCCGACTGATCCGCCCGCAGAAAGTGCTCTCTTCTGAGCGACCTCTCCAAGTGTCGCCGTGTTTCTTTCTTTCTCTCTTTCTCCCCACACTGATTTTCGTGATATCCTTCTTTAATAGTAAAGGGGACCGACTGGAAAATGGCCCGATCTCATATCTCGGAGAGCACTGAGGTAACTCCCTTCAGTCGTTTTTTTTTTTTTTTTGTCCTCCCCTTCAATTGACACCCCCAGCATGGCGCACAACAGCATTAAGGCCCGCCCAGCGACAAGCAACAAGTCTCCCAACCTTTTCAGTTTCATGACACTCTTATCAAGTCGTTATACCTCAATTATTTTATTTTATTTATCCATATCCATTTATTTATTTGTATAACATAGCAAATTTAGTCTGGCACACGTCAATAAATAGCTCAAAGAAAAACTATATAGCATACGTTTCAAAGCTTTAAGATTGCAAACTAGTCAAAAAGTGTCAAATGAATGCATCAATACAATCTATTGACCTCTAAATATACATGTGTAATTGACATGGATGCTATTACTGCAAATACGTGTATTTTTAAAGCCATATTGCATGGTAGGAAATGTGTCTCTTTGTCAATGGAGATTGGTCTCTCGCTAAGTATTCCAAAGATTTACGTGGGCAAGTTAAACATGGATAGCCTGTTTTACAGTGTCACAGCTTTTTCTGAATGCTGTATATAACATGACTGATTATTATGATGCAATGTTAAAATGACACACCGCAGAAGCATCAGAGTGCAGCACAGCTCCGCGCTGCCCTCTTGTGGAGACAACCACATACAGGAAAACATGACTCCCTTTTCATCCCAGAATGCAAAAGCGTTTACCTCCTTAAACCAGCACTACCGGAAACGATTCTTAACAATTGCAATCACAGTCATACACGTGGAAGTATAGATAATAGTTTTATTTAATAATGTAAACCCATAAACAGTATAATCAAATAAAAAAAGACTAGTGTTTACTATTATAAAAGAACTACTGAAGTTATTGCATTTAGCACTCAGTAACAATATATCATCACAATGTCGTATAACAAGCAGATTGTCCCAATAGTTGCATAGTACAGGTGAGTGTAAGTGTACTTGCTACTGACCACTGGTGTTAAGTGCAATATTAGTGTACGTAAAAACACCGTGCAGAGCCATGGCCAGGGCCGGAGTCAATACACTTTCAATGCAGCTGTTACATTGAAGGAATTCACCTCACACTTGTATCAAGTGACTCACACTTAGTGGAATAGTAGAATCAGTTTTTATTCCTAAATGGCCCACATTACAACTACAGAGGGCCCCGAGGAGATGGTGAGTACATTACTCGTGTTAATATTGTGACATTTTCAACACAAAAAAAAAGGGGTTTTAACAGAATCCACTTCCTGAATTTGAATTAGTGAAGGACAAATCATGGTTTTTTCTTGCACAAAAATGTCATATCTTCTTCCAGTCCTTAACGTCTTTATGGTGGTCTGCTATGCCGTTTATTTATATGACTGAGCCTGGTAATAACCAACAACACAGCATGAGAAATAACAGTGTGGTCTGCATGTAGGTAACACAGCGGCCACACACTGACCCCGACTTAAAATCTCTATGCTCTTAAAACAGTTGTGCAATTTCTTTATTTTACAAATGTATGAGAAAGGCAGCTTACGTCCTAGTTGCACACTCACACACAAAAACAACTCTCCTGAGAAAGTGATCACTGTCACTTGCTCTGATATTGAATTCTTTTTTGTTAATGCAGTTTCAAAATGAACACCAACGATTCATTGTCAAATATGACCCAGACTCTAACATGAGTGAACGCATACGTTTTTAAAAGTGGAAAAAGAAAATAGTGTGTGTGTGTGTGTGTGTATATATATATATAAATAAATTATTCTTTTTTGATTAAAGTTTGCACTGTGGATCTATTGTGTAGGAAACGATGACAGACGCATCGTAACCCAAAGAAAAGAATTCCAACACGTAGCTTAAACTGAAATATGGTTCACAAAAAACAAGGGTAGAAAAATACCGCAGTCCTTATACAAATGTAGTTTGCTGCTTTTAACCTGGGACAACTATCTTTGTAGCGCCCCTGACAAATATGCTAATAAATAAATAAATAAATACAATCATGTAACTCTAATCTGCCCCCCCCACACACACACACACTAATGTGTTTTGAAGAGTGATGCTAATCCAAAATGCTACATTTTCATCATGGCAAAAAAACAACAACAAAGTAATCACTGTCAATTTTCTTCCTATCCATCCCAAATTGTTTGACGCATATTAATAATAATTAAAAAAATTATGAAATTATGAACATACACATATCTAAACACAAACAAATGCCTAAAGAAGATTTATATGGGAATCCAATATATTTGATCTTTTATACCTACAATCTTTTTTGTAACAGCTTTGTTTCTGGAATGAGACAATACAGATTGTAAAGTCCAGTCTATTCAAATGTCATTGGTTCGTTGCTCAAAGCACTTCAGTAACTCATCTACTTGCATTTTGTGCCATTTACAGTAGCGTAACATTTGGTGTAGGTTTGGATAACTGTACTTTTCATTATGCTAGCACATGTTCTACAAGCAGAGGATGAGCGAGTCCTTGGTATGTAGCAGTTTGCTCCATGACAACTTGGAAAATGTAATGAACTCTGTCTTCTGGAAGAAAGAAAAACGTTTCAATGTAGTGCTCTACCTCGTGGTAAAAATTATATCCTTTAAGTTGTTCTTTTTGTTGGAATAGAGGTCATATTTTGTGGTGGCCATGCCATTTTGGAATAAAACTAAAAACCGGGCAGTTAATGCAACAGGGTAGGTCAACGGTCCAGTGAGGTGCCTTCATATAGCAGTTAGTTCATAACTGGAAAATTCTGAATTAAAACAGGATACCCCATAACTCCTCTTTTCCCAAATTATGAACCACTCTTCCACTCTATTTGGAGTAGTTAGCATTTTATGTAGTTCTATAAAGAAGAGAAAAATAAAAAAATATGTCGAGCTTTGGGGTCACAGTGGATAAGGCTTGTTCTTGCGTCCATCTGCGTTTTCATGTGGTTTAAGCAATCTCTGCGCACGCAGTCCCATATGAACGGGCGTTTTGTCTTCAGAGCAGGAAGTCCTCAGGCAGCACAGCAGCGGGAGCTCAGTCAGAAAGAAGGCCTCAGACGCCAGGAAGTAAATCCGGGGAGAGGAGCCGGAGCCAAACCTCTGTGAAAAGGTTCGAGTGAAGGGAACGGGGCATCACTGCATGGAGCAGGACGGGCTCTCGGAGCAGCAGCACACGGAGGAGCCCATGGCTTTGGGGGGAATCAGGTCCAGGTCCTCGTCGTCGGGGATCTCATCCAGACGGTAGCCGTCCTGAAGCAGCTGCCTGCTCAAATCAGGATGGACCTGCAGAGCAAAGAGCAAGACCTCACTAAAACACACACATACGCACACAAGGAAATGGCTAAACCTGGTGGACATCTCACGCAGGTTAATCTGTTTGTGCCGAGTGACCTTTTTCGTACCGCATGATTATTTACGCCTGTTACTATGAACCAAACTAAATAAATATGTCTAGTGTTTTAACTACCTCTTACATCTGCAACTGATCAAAATCTGTTTATCTTAAAACACAGAGCACATAAAAGGATCTAAAGAGTAATGTTCAAGATGTTTATTATGGTCCTAAATTACATGTTGTCTGTACTCACATTTTGGCACTTACACTCTTAATTTGCTGTCAAAATATAGATTATAATAATAATAATAATAATAATATATATTCAATGTTCACTTCAAAACATGAGAAGTCAAACAAACCACAGCAGCTAGTTTATGATGAAAATAAGCCACAGACGTCAACAAACATTCTCACAATTGTGTTATGAGCTCGACCTAAATTGTGTTGAGGCACTTAGATATTTAAGTGACTTGAGTAGCCAGGCAAAGAAAAATATTATCTACAAATGGACATGAATTATTGATAGATCCCACTAACTGTTGCCAGCGATGTCATCAGTCCTCTGTTGATCACTGTTAGCAATTACAAAGTCATATTAAAGTGGTAGTAAAGCTTTCATTTTTAATTTACCCAGTCCCCTTCAAACATAGTATACAAATATTTAGCTGGGATGGGGTCAGTGAGTCCGCGGCCCACCCATGAACTTAATCGCAGCTGTGATGAAAACCCTACAGTTACTCAGACAATAGCAATGAGAGAAAACAAGTAAGACTGAATCTAAGCTCTGCTAAAAGGCGGCGTTAACAATCCTGACGACATTTCTGAGCCGGAGGCTCAGTGTGTGTGTGACTGGAAAACAATGATAAAGGTCAAAAATAAAGACACGTCCTTTGCACTCACATTTCCTCATGTCGGTATACGCTGACTCCTACAGATGTACGTGTGATAACTTGTTTTATTTGAGTTGTTTTCAGATCTGAGTATCTATCAAGCACGATGAGACAAACGTGTTGCTTTTAACCTCTCACCAATTCACTAACTGTTGCTAATTGTGAGCCATTCTTTTATATGTTTACATATGCTGCTAAGTGGAGTGGATTGCTGCCAAACCAAATGTTGTGTTAATGTTAATAATTATGGCGGCGCATTCTACGAAAAAACCCAGTTGAAGGTAAAGAGTTTGAAAGCTACACTTCTGACTGTGTGTGCTGACCTGACAACCCGAAACCCACGTGTTAGTGAAAGGACACATTGGAAAAGTAAAGCCCAGATTGATAAAAACACTGCACATGATCTTTTACCACTAACAAATTCACACACCCTGCAGCTACTGTCACCCAGCTAGTTCCACTGTGTGGCCACGTGGGGTAAACTCACCTCTGCTGAAGAATACCCTGAGGAATACTGCTCAAAATCAATCTCCTCGTCACTGCAAGGACAAGTAAGACAGCTTCTGTCATTCCGAGCTAAACAATTTACACAATCAACCAGAACCGCATTTAGGGGCATTATAATGACAAAATTCAGGGTTCGTACAGCTTTATAAGAGTCAAGTTTAAGCACTTTTTGAAGCACTTTCAAGGTACCTAATCTAAAAATGTCCAGACTCTCGAAGCTTTTATCTTCACATTAAAAAATATACTCACAATAAATGCAATTGCAAAAAAATAAAGTGATACGGAGCAGAAGCGGAAAACAGCCCCTCTTCACTTCAGGGCTCATGTCAGTCAATCTAGCTGGCGTCTGACGTGTCTGGCGTGAGACGCACCAGAGTACATGAGTGATTTGTCAAGTAGCATATTTAAATTCAAGCAAATTCAATAAAACATCCAGGTGAGATGATTTTCACATGTAATTTGTCGTTACATCCGATTGCACACATGAAACTAGTTTTAGACTTTGACGTTAAAGAAGAACCGAAACCAGAAAAAAAACGAATTTCTTTCTCTTATTTTAAAGGGTGACCCTGTGCATGTTCCCTCATACTATCGGCAGAACTGCATTACATCTCTACAGACAAACCAAAGGCTCATTTTACAGCATGACTCACCGCTTCTTAGTGGTCACAGCAGACTGTGTGCACGTTTTCCAGTGCTCGGTTTTCTGCATGTGGCAGGAATTCAACATTGTCACCTGTGTACCTGCTGTAACCATACCTGTCCGAGTCCAGTGCAACCAAAGAGTCCTCGGCGTGCTGACTCAAAGCAGCGTAGCCCTTGTTGTACTTCACCATCCTAAAAAAAGGAGAATCAGAAACTGTAGAAATCGAGCAAAACGAAAAGCTGCTTCCCGTTTCCTCATCATGCCTCCTCTCCCTCACCTCTTAGCTCCTTGCCTGGGCTGATGCAACACTGGAGGTGCTGGTGAGAGGGCTTTCTTCTTCAGCGCCTTCCTCGCCATCTCCCTGTGTTTCTCTGTGAATAATAAGACATAGTCATCGACTGGATGACGGTCAAAGCAAAGGTCGCATAAGAAGTCTGTTGTACTAACACCATATCTTGAAAAACTACCCTTATCTCAGTGGAAGCTTCTAGAGATTTAAGAAGCTTCCTAAACACACACACACACACACACACACACACACACACAGCAAGTGGACGTTCTTTGAGTATGACTGACATCACTGTGCTATGATAATCAGACCTACAGAATAGAATCGATGCTGAGGTCTTGCAGTTTTTTTGCAGGTATGGTGCAGATTCAACACATTTAAAAGAATGACTTTAGAAAAACAAAAACATAAAATAGCACACAAATATTATGACATGCTACTTTAGATACAGAGGTAAATGGAAAACGTATAATAAACAGGATTCTCTAATGGCTTACACCAGCTGACATCAATTTATTGCTAATATACTCATTTTCGTTTCTTTTGTTTGTTATTGTTCTGTTCTCGTGGTCCGAGCAGACCTGAGCCAAGTCCAATCAATACCTTTGTAGAAGCTTGTTGTTATTTTGAAATAAATAACACTTTGTACACCTGAACACCTCCTGGTAAGTGCATGTTGGTCCTATCCCATACACATTAAGAACATTTGTTCAAGTTAGGCCAGTTTTTACAGTACATATGCAGTTCTAACATGAATAGACACTATTTTCTTTCTTTGAACATAATGCTAGTCGTTCTGTTTTTTATTTTTTTTATTTTCTCCTGTCTGCTCTGGTGGCTGGTTGCTGATTTGTTGCGTTCACCCAACACGATAACGGGATGGGACGGGAGTCATTCTTCCAGGATTGGGATGGGACATTGGGAGTATTTTTATGGGAGTGGGATGGGACGGTAGTGAAAATCCACTCCTGTGTCACCTTCTAATGTAAAGACAAAAACAGTCTTTGAAATATGTCACGTGTCGTTTGCGATGCATCGCTCCAATCTCACATGACAGCTTCTTACTATGAGCACTTTAGCGTGCATGAAACCCAACACCACCTCTTCTATGTGTGGAAGTCCTCCCTGTCCATGACATTTGCCTGTCTGCAACCAGGACTGTGCAGCTATACAAAGTCTGTTTTGTAGACCCAAAATGAACATCGGGAGTATAATCTGCAGTCAGTGAACAGTATTAAGTGCAGAAACCTTTGTTGCAGAGACCACGACAGCTTACAGTTAAGAACAAGATTGGGATCTACATGACATAAAGATATCAGGTTCTTAGAGTTGATGGATGTAGGGAGTGAACTACATGAAAGGTTGACTATAGGTACTGAATTCTACACACGCACGCACACACACACAGTCTGTGTGAAACTGTGGGTGATTTAACCCACAGATTTTAAGATGATCCATTTTGTGCTGCATACAACAGTATGACCCACAGTTGAACTCATAAAAGCAACAATTATGACCTACAGACAGGCAGCATAATAATAATGTCACTTGTTACGATGATGCTTACGTAGTTTGAGGTGGATTGCCGGAGCTCTGGACATGATGTAAGGTCCTCTTTTCTCCAAAGGCCTAATCCCTCCATCAGTGGTCTTAGGTCTTGTGCCACCACTGGGCCCCTGAGGTTGCAGACATTAATGATTATCTGTATTTCATATTCATCTATGGTAACCAAGAAAATAACAAGACACTAATGTAAGTAAATAACATCACCTGACAGCTAAATGACAAGACACGTGTATATCTCTTGAAATTTAACTCATTCTGATCTATTTCTAAGTTAGCTGAAGTCTGTCTCCAGTGGTAAACTCCACAATTCAACAGCCAGTTGAAAAAATGCAGCTGTTACAAATGTCCTTTCGGTTTATAAGAAGAGCTAATCAATTCTAAATTTTATAAAGCCCATTAATCGTATCCCTTACAGTCAAACTTAACAACGGCTAAGGACAAAAGGTTTTGCCCTTGCGACACTCGTTTTGTAAGCAGGTCTTACCTAAACTGTCAAAAAATCACAGGCTAGTCCAGGCTAGTCACTTAGCCTCCCAGTTTCTATTTACAAGCTAGCGTTAGGCGGACTAGCTTTAGCTGACATTACCGACAAAACTTGCGGCTCCGGCTGTTCTTCCAGCAGGGTGTCCTTCTCTGGTTCCTCTATGATGTCGTTCATCATCTTGGCGTTAGTTGTCACAACTTACAGCGCAACACAGCCATGATGACAGGTGTCCCACCGGCGCGGGACTTTGTTGTTTTCTTCGGGAGCAGGTAGGCACTTAATGTTAGCTAGCTATGCTATTCTGCTAGCAGTGACAGGTTTAATGCTACTTCCGGGAAACATTCCAAAATAAAACACAGCGTCGCTAACGTGTCTTAAAATGTCAGACAAAATAATTAAAGTTTTAAAAAACTGGGGAAACAATTAAAATATAAGTATTGTTAATACGTTTTTTTTAAATACTCATTGTTAGTAGCAAATAACGACAATAAGTATTAAACACTATGAAGACTGGTCTCTTGCTTCCATTTTCCATAGTACGTGGTAATGTATTTCTAAAATACACAAATGATGCAGTTGCAAACCATATAATGCTTCCATTGCTTTTAGTATTGATCCACCTCCAGGGGTTACTTGGAAAGAGTTATAATTTGATAAATAATTTCACTGAGTCAGCTGTAACATCGTGTTAGAGTTAAAAGTTACATAATATCCAGTTTAAAGGAACATGACAGGTGGTGCCGATGAAGGGGTACTTCAGTTCATCTGACAGGGATATGGGGGAACATCAGCGTTAGGGTACATCAGCTGGGAAGCACTGGCTTATAGTATTGAATGACAGACCAGTGCATGCAATCCTACATGCATCAACCCAGGAGAAAGATTCCCGGCCTCCTGTCTCCATCTGGTGGAGGAGAGAAGAGCACAGAGGTGGGGACAACAAATGTGTCTCTTGTATCACTCTGCAGTGAATTATTGTCAACCTCAAACACTATACTTCTTTGTGAATTAATCATTTGCATTTTTTAAAAAGGGGTTATACAGCAATGAGGATAATGTAAAAATGAATGATCTAAAGCACTGGTTGACATTTTGGTGTTGGGCAGGAGAGAGAGCAGGAGGAAGGAGAACATACAGTAGAACAGTATAACAGTAATAGCAACATTGGCGGTTGAGCAGGGACACGGGGGCAGCAGAAGCAACCACAGATCCAGACTCTACAGTGCCGGAGGTAGAAACACCTGCAGAAATCTTTAGATTGTAAATGCATGTAAATGTAAATGCTAACATTTATTACAGAAATATATTAGAACTCCAGCATTTACCATGTGAACCGAATGTTACAGTATCGTCAACCACAGTGCCTTTTAGATGTTTCCACTGGATGGCATTAAGTCGGAGACTATTACATAAGAAACTATAGTAAAATAGTTTGGTAACAATGTTACGTCCTACATGGACAAAAATATGAATTTAAAGCATTCCAAATGTTTTGAGCAGAGTCAGTGGCTCTTAATCATAGATGTAAAATTCACTGAAGCCAGTATTATACTTTCCGCGTCCGCGTGTCCGCAGCCGTCCGCTAGTGTGCGCATTACGTCATTTGCGTCATCAGAGAAGTCCGCTACGGCTCCGCGCATACGAACGCGTACCGGGCAATCAAGTATGACCGCGCGGACTCGTTGGCGAACCAACAGCACCAACTGCGCATGCATGGGAAAACACGCCGTCCACCACACTTTCAAACTTTTCTTTTTTTCTCTTTTTGCGCTCGGTACAACAGAGGAAGCTGCTCTTCTCCTTCTTGCATGAGTGTCGTCATGTTTTGATTAGTTGTTTGTGTAAACGCCGATCTACTGCGCATGCGCATTTACACGCCGAGCTACTGCGCATGTGTCGAACGCGTCTGCCGAGCGGGCTCTAAAAACTAGTATAATTTGAAATGCTCCGTGTACGCGAGGTCCGCGACCGCGCACGAACGCGTCCGTTCTGGAGTATAATCCAGGCCTTACCCTTTTTCACAGTCAAATGAGTTAACAAAATGTCTAGATACAGTAGCACTTTTACAGGAGCACTGAGAGTGGCCGGTTTCACATGTTTACCCCTTGTGATTTCCCCTGCTTTTTAGTACCAGACACTCTGTTTTCCAATGTCCTCTATCATAGCAGTAGTTCCTCACAAACTTAACATGTGATTGGTTATCTGACTTTTTCCAGGATCTTAAACGTTGACGATAGGCCTCTGGTACCAACTCATAAGCTTTCAACACCACATATTTAACAGTAGAATATTTCTGGCTGTCCACTGAACTAAGTACCGTTTAAGCTTCCTGAGCCTTACCAGTCAATAACGACTGCAACATAACCACACGGTCAGCTTCAGGCCAACTCCTTTGCATTGGCAACACGTTAAATGAAATAAAATTTAAAAAAGATGTCTGGGTCTCTCTCAAATGTTGGTACTAGATGCAAATTACCCACATCATCAAACACTTTCAGCCTTGATGAATTGGATGCAACAGAATCATCTAAACACTCCATATCAGCATTATCCTTACCTTCCCTAATTAGGTCTGTTGCAAGCCCAATTTTTCTTTGTCCAAAGATTGCATTTGCCGTTCCTTCTCAATACCCAATTTATTCCTCTCCATTTGCAACATCAAACAGCTCTGTTTGCTGCTCAAAGGTAAAAGCTACTGCAGGAGAAACTACAGGCTTACTAACACTGTCACTTGTACTCTGCAGTGTAGATGGCAAAACACCATTTTCTTTTAAAGCAGCCCTCAACGACTCCTTGATTTCCTTTAAGCGGTGTTCTCCCACCTCCATGTCATAATGCTCTACAAGCTTCAAAAGTTGCTCTTTTGTGCAACTATTTAAAAGTTCCTCAGATGGAGACTGAACAAAGCTAACAACCATAGCCATCACAGGACAGTATGGGTCCTGTGGTGGCCTGGGTGCAATACAAACTAGAACTCTCCTGCTAACTACCTATCCAAAAATTTACTAATCTCAACCCTAGTCTTCATGCAGTTACTTACAAGGTGCACTTATGCACTAAAAACCACCAGAGCGAAAAAGGCCACTGCACAAACAGCAGCCCCCTTGCATCCAGGGATGTGCCCTGAGACAATTGCTCTAACCGTTTTCACTGCAACACTATTAAGATTTCATGAACGAATCCCAAAGACCAAACATTCCTTCATCCTACCAGTGAAAGCTCAAATTCTACCTTGTGCACACCAACAAACATAAGCCCTAAATTTCCAAACTGTCTCCAGCCCTACACAAGACGGCACTAAAGCTTTAGACCTTACAATATGCACAACTGACCAACACAACAATAAACCATGCAGGAACCTTAACCAAACTATCCAAACCCTCTGATCTGAATCACAACCAATAGCCAAACTCTAAACTATGAGGTCTCCCCAAACTAGTACTCAGCAGCTTTAATACCCACTCTACCAACTCAAGTCATACAAAAATAAACCTATAAAAGACTAATTCACTCTACAACCCCCCTTACAAGGCATGCCCCTAAACCTTTACTTGTGCAGATCAGAGAAGTGACTCAAACAGTACTAGTTCCAACCTAACAGCAGAATACAAACAACACAAAAGTGTGTTACAGAGGGAGACCACGCATAGTCTACAAGGAATAATAAACATTTTAAAGAAGACCCCTGCCGTCCTGCTCCCTCGTCGGGGGGGAGGGAATGCGCAGGCGATCTACTCTGGGAAGGGGCAGAGTCATCCGACTCCGGCTCAGCAGGGGGATCCAACAGGTCCAAGGCCTCGTTCAGTGGATACTCTGGGGCCAGTGGCTCATCCTCATCCATGAACACATCCGCCCGCTGTTTCTCGGCCAGGAGCAGAAGAGCGCAGAAGGGACAGAAGGCTTGTGGGGTGAGCGCCAAGCCGGCATGTTCCGGTCCGAGACATGCCTCGCATCGACAGTGCAGGTCAAAGCCCATGATTAACCTCTTGCCATTGTCACCTAGTGCTTGCTCATGGTGGGAACGTTGGGTCCTTGTATGTGTGGGAGTTGGTCTCAACCTGCTACATGCAAAAGAGTTCCCTGAGATAACTTTGTTATGATATGGCACTATATAAATTGAATTGAATTGAATTGAATGAACCCGGGTCCGTTCTGACGGTCGTCAAACTTAAAGTTCTTAGACATAGTTCTTGTTGCAGTGCTTCTTGCTGAAGAAAAATGGGAGCCGATTGCACGGTCTCAGTCCAAAATATACCCAGGGTGAGACCGCTGATGAGGCCCATCCCGCAGGTGGGCGCGTACTAAAGTTTTTCTGTGCTGCACATGCACGCGAAGGGATAAACCCTCTAACAATAGCCTTAGAGGGTGAAGCCTATAGGAAATAGAACTGGCTCCTCCTGTTCACGGGGACCCATGCACTCTACACCATAATCTCACGGCAAGGGGTAGGGCCCCTTCTAGTTTAAATTCTCCTCTGAGCTGAATCTAAGGAAAATACCCCTTGGTTTGCTGAAGCCTAGTGCCTTAGCCATGGCACTAAGATGCATGGTTGGGAAAGACAGGGAATATTTCTATTTTATCTCATTATCAGGGTCTTGGAAGCAGATGGTTTTGCTGCTGTGCATGATGAGGGAGGGTTTTAAATCCAACTCTATGATACCGTTGAAAGTAGCTGTCAAATTCTTTAACATTGTGTGCTATCAATATAGCCCCTGATACAGAGGCCTCCTGAAGTACAGGAGAAAGGATTTCTAAACCATAATGGATCACGGATACAAGCCTGGTCGTTGCAGATGAAGACGTGGCCGCCGTATCTGTGTTTAATAGGATTGTTGCAGTCTTTGAAACAAAAATGACAGGCGTATCGGGTCCCTAGAAAACACTTGAGATTTTTTAACCATAATAGTTGTTTTGGGATAGAAAAAGGAATAGATGTAGGGTCAAAATGAGAGGTGAGTTTAACATCAGTGAGATGAGCTAAGCTGATGGCAAAGCAGAGCTGGTTTGTGTATTGTTTACATTGTACAAATGGTAAATTATCTTTTGAGTTTTTTCAGCCTCTAGGATTCCGCACCACCTGGATGACTAGTTCTAGGCTGGCGTCAGGCATAATAACAAAAAAACCGATATGTTTGATAGTACTAACCGGTGCAGTAAGGCTTGAAAAGCCAGCAGGATGGCTTCATCTTCGTCACTAACAGTGACAGAAACGTGATTCCAGATATTTACTCCAGCTGTATCACATCATTGTGATCCTGAAGCCATGACATTTGAGTAAAATGAAGCGTAATTAGATACACTTTCAGGAGGAAGAAATTTTAACTTAATTTAGTTTATCTTATTTCAAAATTGTTAAAGTGGCTCGGGCGTTGAGGGCGAGCTTGTAGGCCGAGGTGCAATACCCAGTTTATCCTCTGACGTGCCTTTGTAGTGAGAAGAATATTGAGTTAAACCTCTGTGTGTGTGTGCCTGAGTGTGTGTGTGTAAAAAGATATGACATTGTTTAAAATTGTGTTGCTGTATATTTAAACTGTGGTGTATAAAGCAGTAACTGAACTTTAAAGCAGTAAACTGCAGCATGCACAATAATACAACGATAATATTAATAAAAAAAACAAATGCTAGTCATCCAAAGTATTTTGAAATGTTAGTTCCTTTAAGTAATCCCTTTAGAATATGTTACAAAGCAATAAAATAAATATTCTATAGTATATGCTATTATCAACCTCTGTATCGCCCTCTTGCATTAGGTTCATTAGACCTCCAGTGTTAGGTGGGCGCTGCTGCAGCTACCCCCTCCTTAACTGGAAAAACGCTCTTCTCGTCCTCTCCTCTTTGACAAACAACAGGAAGTTGAATTTAATTTGAATATTGCAGGAGGACTGACAATATCGGGGGATTATCCAGTTTAAAAGTTGTACCGACTCACCGGATTCAGCTGAGCTGGCTTTCTCGCCAGGCTTTCCGTCTGGATGTTGCCCATTGCCTGATCCACAACCGCTCTCTTGGCTGGAGGGGACAGCTTTTTTCTTTTCAAGTAAGTGGTTTCCAAATACTAAAATGAGGAAAAATGTGTGTGAAAAATGAAACAGATAAAAAAAAAAAAAAGGTTAACTTACTGGGAAACAGGGAAGCATTCCATGGAGCGGCATGGATTTCTCCCCGAACTGTAATTTCTACATACTTTTCTGCTGTTTAAGCCTAATATTTTATTCTTTCTCAAAATACTGACAAAATAATAGATTTATTATTATTATTATTAATAACTATTATTAATTCTGGCCATCTTGTGTCTTCAGGCCCATATTTTATATCGTGTTGCATTAAACCTTTTGACACACAGTCTACTTTAACTGTGTTGTCTGCTGGAATTATGTGGATTATATGGAATTATTATGCCACAGGAATTTCTTTGAGAAAAACACAGATGATTCTTTTCACAACCCTTTTGGGTGTTTTTAATCTTATAGTCTTAACTCTTCTCATACAGAAGGACCCTTTCAACATGCTCGCATTATACTATACCATTAGAGACTTGTCACTTTAATCTTGAGTGTGTCTCATCTATCCTATTACAAAAGAGCCAAACAGTAGCCTTTTGCAGGAAACATGCCGTCATTAACCCCTCTAACCTCGGGGCATGGGGTTGGGTGTTTGTTGTCAAATTAATAATGAACGGGAAACATAGCGATGACGAATTTCATTGGATAATGAGGGACTTCCGGAGGCGGGACATGTGACATGGCATGTTCTGATCGGAACGTGTCAAACTTTGATGAAAGGGTATCAATCAATATCAATATCAATCGACCAAAATACATGGCAAAACTGCTGGGAAGTGTTTGATTGACAAAAGTCCAAGAAATATTACCACAGCTGATTTTAGAAAGGTTCAGGGCATACTACTGTATACTCCACTTTACCTGGCCTCTGTGTTTTTGTGCTTTACCTCCATCCATATATTTTAAATTTCCTTATCTTTTTCCTCATCAGTGTCTTCTCACTCTTCCGCTCTCTCTCCTAACCCTGTCTTCATCCCACCTTTCTCTCTTTCTTTTCTCTCTCTTCTGAAATAACACGAGAAGCGGAAAGGCTACAGTACAGGAAACCATTGTGGCTCAGTCAGGAAAACCTTTGTACTTGAGACAGGAAACTCTTGTGAATATAACTGCCCTTATGAACTGTTTTAGGGTATACAGAGTATCTATTGTTGGTTTTATTTTGACCATGTACAGCCAATTGTCAGGCATACTTAAAAATATATTTGTGTCATCTGGAAAAGTGGTAGTTGCATATTTTAGTTTCAGTTTAAGTATAATAATCTCTTAATGTGTTGAGAATATTCTACAATCCCTTTAATGTAAAAGCAAGATATTTTTGTACACATCTCTAGACCAGTAGTCATTTTAAGAGATACAAACCCTGCTTCCATTGACACTGATATGAAATAGTTTAACATGGGCTCATTTGGGTATTGTACAACACATATGATGTGTTGATGTCTGATCAGACAGGAGAAAGGCCTAAGGAGTTTAGATCTGGCCAACAAGATAAACAGTAATATAAATAATATGTTTTGTGAATTGAAAGAGAAAACAACAGTATGTGTGACAGTCATCTCAATTCCAAATTTCACTTACTATCTTTCAAAACTAATTTCATCTAAAAGTCTTCAATAAGCAAGTTTCATACTTCCATAAGTGTCAGACCTATGTGATCTTTCTCTTGCAGTCCACTGACTCCTGGTTCATGCCCTTTTACCGTATCTCAGTGGATGCTGTTAGTGGTTTTGGTCTGGTGTTCACTGACCGCTGATGTTTTCTGAATGTTTTCTGTCCACTGTGGTCTTCACATGAACACAGCAGCTTTCCATGCTTTCTCTATTTACATGTGAACATGTGTGAGTTGATGTTACTGATGTGTTGGATGAACCTGCTGATGCTGGAGCAGTGCAGTGAATGGTTTGGTGAATGTGTCGTTGATGTACCAGTACCAGAATTAGCTACAATAGGGAGATGGGTGACCCTCTGACCTCTAGATATTGAATGATCTGATCTTGCCAAGTTGGAGGGTCCTGTGTTAGCTGCTGTCTAATGACCTGTGGTAAACAGTGTTACATCCCATGGTCAATTAGCAGTAAACTGAAAAGAAATTGGATAAAAAAAAGTCTTTGGACTTTGGAAACCTGAGGTGTTTATGTTGTAAAATTGAAAACAAAAGCTACAGCTGTTGACTGCTTTGAATCCTGCTCAGTTTATCCATACTTGTTCAAACAAACAGTAGCATGTTAGCTCAAAGGTAGTTCTTGATGAAAGCTACAGATGGTTTGGCTATATGTTTGTGTGTTTCATAGAAAGCAGAGCTGGAGAAGCATGATCCAGATCCCAGAACTTTGGGAGCTGCTGAATGGTGAGACAGGAGTTTCCATCTAAAGATATTTTGGAAAAATATGATGTTGTCATTCCTCAGTGATGATTCAGATCCTCAGCAATAGTTAATATAATGGAAAATGATATTTTCTGGCTTAAGATATGCTCAGAGAACAATTTTACAAACTTGGAAAGCAGCTATGTTCTGTATGCCAAAAAAATGAAATGAAGCAAATGTGGATTGTCCATTTCTGTTTTAATTTGAAAATTTTCATAATAATTTATTTGTAAAAGCTAGCCATATGTTATTCAATTGTTGTACTTGTATTTTTATATGCCTATAAGAAAACTGTTACACTGTAATCATGTACTTTTTTCAGCAGTGGATGAATCAACATTTGGTGTTCTAGTGAGTATTTGGGGCAGCAGGACTGTGTATAAATAATTTACAGTGTGTGTGTTCATGGTCATGAAAGAACAACATTGTGGCTCACTGATGTGTTTCTAATAGTTTTTATATATCATACACACACAGTACTTGTTCAATGTTCTATCTATCTATCTATCTATCTATCTATCTATCTATCTATCTATCTATCTATCTATCTATCTATCTATCTATCTATCTATCTATCTATCTATCTATCTATCTATCTATCTATCTAT